>KN884313.1:75711-108630 GCA_000934455.1 Apostichopus parvimensis
CCCCCGCCCCTTCATCTTTCTTGTCCATTGTAGCATGAAATTGACAGCCATGTTACCTGTTGCTATGGTACTTTACCGCCGTCGCATCGTTAGTTCACACTATAATAATTTGTCTTCTTCATGCGATGAATGCGTGACACATTGACAGCGTCCTTATAAAGAGCACTGGTTGATTCTTTATGATTACAGATAACAAGGAAATACCTAGCAAATGTAGATATTCTAAAAGTTTTAGTTTCGCTGTTATAATTCACACAAAATACATGTTATGTTCTCATTGTAGCATGCAAAGGGTGGAACAGTTTTCATTCACTAAAAATTATTTGTCGCACTTTACATATTTCTGGTTTTAAAAGTTGAACGCGATTACTTTAGATGACAAACATCTGCCTACTGCTTTAATTTATACAGGATTTCGTATAGTTCAATAAAACATGTTTTGGGACTTCTAGTCGAAGAAAAGTAACATTTGTGGAGATACTAGATGATCCTCCCTTTACCACTTTCAACGTCCACTTCAAATTGATTCTCAAAGCATTTCCTCTTGTTTAAGACTCCTTTGTGTCAGTGATTGACTTTGAGTGTGGAAAACTTCCCGAAAATACTTTTGAAAAGTTTTAGTAACACTAAGCATGGGGGATATACCAGGCCCGAACTGGAATTAGTTTGGGATGGTGCGTCTCCTGAAGCTTCGGATCTTTTTAACGAACACCGTCCAATGTGGGATGGGGTATCGGTGTCAAATGCAAAATGATGCTGTATTTTGCAACCATGTCCTTCTTTTGTTGTTGTAACACTTGGCACAGTGTTACCGTCACGCTTAGCACGAAATGCCACTTTTATTTCTTCGTAGGAAAATGTTGACCTTTGAAAATGAGGATGCGAACACATTTGCCGCCGAGAGGCCCATGAGCAAACTTTTTAGATGGCGCTATATATGTTTTTATTTTTAGTGAATGAGTCAACCACCTGCAGTGCACAATATCAACCAGCTGAAATAATAAACTCTGAGATCTTTGATATGTACTGCAGCGCTCACGTTGTAAATTAGTATTTCGTGTTTTTGGTGTTTGGTTACAGACTACCCTTGTGTTAAATCCGTACTGTGAGTGGAACATATGAAAACGTCTGGCCATTTTCAAACAGTTGTTATTCTCAGTCAGGTCAGATTCTATGACATACAACATTTATCGTGGGGAATAAATAACTTGGATACGTCGTTCGAAACGCTGACAGGATCTTGACTATTCGCCATATGATGACAAATTTATCTTGTTCGACTTTGTCGTGGAACGTTTTGAAAGGTAAGTGGTTGGCCTGTAGCAGTTATAACTTAGTGTTTGTTAACCTAGCCTTAGTTAGAGCCTAACGGTTAGGACACAGAAGGCCCCTAACGAAATACAGCTAAGCTGTAGTAATAGTATACAGGCTAGTTGCTCTACTTGATAGGCTGTATACCTATAAACAGAGTCATACTACCTTAGCCATGTATAACTGTTCATGTACTTTCATTATACCAAGTGTTCTCTGAGATCTTACTGCAGTTGAGTTGCCACCCACCCAAGCCTACAAGTACTACTGTACTACTACTAGAGCCAAGCTAACTTAAGTTAAGTTTAGGCTTCAGTCCTGGCTTAGTCCAAGTGCCTAAATAAGGCTAGAGTAGAACAGACTAAGCTAGTTACAGATAAATGCCTTAGTCCTGGGCCATTATAATTATCTGGCCATTCAGAAAGTCTCTTTTGTGTATGGATTGTAGTAACTCCTTCACAGTGACTCCTACTACAAAAACAATTCCTTCTCAATTTTGCAACTCCAGCCACAAAGTAAAATAAAGAATATTCACTATGCATCTCCGACTCCAGCAAGAATATCCTGTTTGACAAGATATCAATAACCTGCATGAATGTGTCGTTCTATTTTAAATCGTTTTTAGGCTGCAAAATACAATACTAGTTCTAAGTAAAAACTATGGGATACCATTTCAAGACAATTGTTGGTATTTCCCTTTTCATACTTTCAATAAATTGTAACATTCTGAGATGAAAATTAATGTTTATTTAGTGCTTCAAATCAACTGAGTTAATGAACCGCCTACTGGGCATTTAACTCAGGATAAACTCTATTAACAGGTATAACACAAAAGATGCAAAAGGCAGGTTGATTGCTACCCCTCGAAAATAATAACAATAACAAGGGGTAACCAATTTCAGTATGTTTGTCTACAGGCCGCATTCTGTGTATGTACAGTATGTCAATGAATTACAATGATAGAAACTGAACCTCAAAATTCGGACATAGCCTAATGTTAGGCCTAGGCTTATTGTGCAGGTCTAGTTTATTAGTAGGCTGGATTAGGTTTTATGGACTACTACAGTAGTTAGTATTCAAGGGCTCTAAATAACTTTTGCCAAACAGTCTGTCCTAGGATATGACTTTCCATTGGTGACATCATAAGACTTGTGTTGTCCTAACCAGGTTTTGCTCTGGTAAAAATGGAGCAAAACTTGCCATGAATGTTTGGAGATAATCGAAAGGCCATGGATTTTGTTCTTGCAAGTGCTGTATTGTTGTCAATACTAAGTATAGTGTAATATTGAACTAACAGGCATTCCTCACTTGCAGTATTATCAAAGTTCACCAATGAACGTTTCACACTAAAGATTAATGTGCTAATAAAGAACACTGTAATACATACAACACAGTAAATGGCAGTGCTGTACAGACTACAGAAGGGGGGAAGTGGTAGCCATTGGCTACAAAATGAAAAAAAAATGAGGTGAGGCCAGCTTTTACAACTGGTATGATAACCATTATCAGTGTTGCAACTCCAACGTAAATAAGGTGAAAAGTAGACCGTACGGAAATAAAATATTTGAAATTTTGTAATCTGATATCCAAAACAATCTCGGACAATGGCTTCAAGTTTCAAGGATGACCATCTATGAGGGAACCCTTCTGGTGGAAAGTTGTTTCAAACGATTATACACAGTAAGTCAATGGCCCTTCTCTATTGACTGAACTACATGTGGGAGAAATCACACACTTAAGTCCCATTGACTTTGTCTTGTGTGTCGCTGGAAATCAGACTTGCTTTAAATAGTGGGTTGCGGTTAAGGATTTCAGTTACTGCAAAGGGGTTATTTTAGCATGTATGGTACATGCGGTCAGGGAATAAAATATGCGTAAGTGTGTTTGCCTTATCACAAAAGACTGTAATGTAGAAGAACTACAAAGGACTGTCGCCAAACATTTTTAGGGTTTTTAGGAGTATTTCGCGTCTTGATTTCATCATGCTATCGCATTAATTTGTACAATCTTGGGGGCATTTGCAAAGTGAACAGTTATAAGGCTCAACCGTTCTCTAGCCAGACTAGCCTAATGTACGTAGAGCTCACAATGAGCATATGTTATAGTTTTCACTTTCCAGTTTTCATGTACGGTGAAGCTGCCAAAGTGGTTAAACAGAATATTGATTTGGTTTTTATATATAGTCAAGACAATAAAACATTCTTATCAACTGGTAAACATGGATAACAGCCTACAGGAGGTTTTGTTGGATGCAAGAAGTAAAAACGTTACAGTACGTCGTCCCCATAAGCTTATCGCGGGTACACTGTATGATTTTAACTGCCAGAACTGGATAGTATATTGAACAGCATTAGTACAAACTCGCGTGAGGGACTTGCGATACAGTTACACGGTAGATTAGCGCACTTTCCCCCACGGGCGTTGAATCGAATGATCTACTGTACATTCTTCTACCGTTGTGGTTGTGGTGAATCAAAAGTGCGGAAAATGCAATCCTTTACTTGGAATGTAATAATCGGTTTCACATCATCGGTAGCGCAATGGATTTTGCTGATGCCGATTATTTCCCAATTGTCTGATAATCGGCCCGATGCCTATTATCTAACTGATTATCGGTCGAACGCTAAAATTTGGTAAATTGGTGCAGATGTCTTTTATTGACCCTGGATATTGCAGAATTTGCATTCAAACGCAGTATGAAGAAAGCATTATGAGTTGATTGCATAAATTTTCAAATTTTCAGATGTCACAAGTTACTGTAGATACTCTAAATAATGTAAGTTGTCTTCATTTTGTAATAATGAAATAATGTTTGTATCCCACATACCAGTTACAAGGTTTAAGGTAACCAACACCATGATTCCAAATTGCCGGAGTGCTGTTTCCGTCGCCTACCCCTGAATTCCCTTCCCCTGCTAATCCCTGCTAGTTCCCTGTTCCCAATTCCTTCCCTGCCAAATCCCTTCCCCCTCATCCCCTCCCCTTTTCCAAGAGACTGAACACATACCAATTAAATCCTATTAGACTGCACCACTGCCCTATTATATGACCTATAATGTGCCTCTGCTGTGCACTTTAATTTAGAGCCATATTGTTCTTGTTGCAGTTGCTCCAGAGCATGTTTGTTCAAAATGTTCAAGTGTCCTAAAGGAAGTTTTCTACCAGCAGAATGTGTTTTGAACCAAATGGTTCAGGTACTGGTTGTATGTCTGAGCACCTCTTCAAAGTTAATCATTGACTGTACCAGGTCCAGGCAAAATAGAACTGAGCTACTAGAAAAGTAAAAATCAAGAATGTTTTCTCTTGGCTGTTGAATGTGATAACCCCCACCCCCCAGTCTGTATTTGACGTCATTAATGTTGGTCTTTTTGCATTAATGTTTAACAGTTGCCTACAGTACAGTACATCGTAGACTCCTTTGAGTGGTTCTTTGTGAATAGTAAATGAGTGTAAGAATAGCAGAGAGACCTTGTAAAACACTGTCATGCACAATCGCTAATTTATGTGTTGAATAAGTCAGCTAATGTTGTGTATGTCTTCCAGGCAGAAGACGCTAATTATGGCAATACAGTAGTACTGTATTATGTGCACGATTTTTGGTCATTTTTGTCGTAATTGAGAATCTGTCAGTAAAGGCTTCTTCAAGGTCGAACGTAGGTTGTCACCTCCTTGAAATCTTGACGAAACAATGATAGTGAATTCAGTACGTTACAATTGCAGACTTAATGAATCACATTTTTTGTGAGACAATGAAATTGGCTCGGTGGATCGCCACAGCCCTTTGCCATTAGTTTTACAGGATCACAAAGTTGTAGGCCTGTATAAAACCATCCCATGTCAGTTTTATTTTTAGCTTTGAACACTTCCGCTCAGTATTACCAAACTGCATAAAACGTGTGTGCTAAGTAAAGCAGAATATTTTACTTTATACAACAGTCTAAAAGTACTATCATCTGTGTTCTGAAGATCTTTTTCCTCAAGAGTGTTAATTTAATATATAATTTTGCTGAAAAAGTCTAATTTTCATCCACATTTTTGATGTGCTATGGTTGATTCTGTATTTGTTGCTGGTGTCATCTGTGTGATACTTTGTTGATAATACCAGGTGTTGCATTTCTGCCTGTACTCATGTAAAACCATAAAGCTATACTGCATGGGATAAATATGTACAGTTTAGTCAAGGAGGTCCCCTGTGGCTGGTATCAATCTCCAATTGGAAAATGTAATTGGATTAAGATACTCATCGGTAATCATCAGCCTGACTGGATTCATTCCAATCAACTCGGCTGTAAATTTGATGTATAGTTGTATACTTCGTGGCAGTAAAATACAAAAAAAACTATCTGGGATATTGTCAGATAGCCAATATTTTCAAATAGGAATCAATCATGAATATTGAAGATAACGTTCATTAAAAAGTCTATCTCTATTACAATGTTTTTTAAGTCTTACAGATTACAATTAAAATTTAGTGTCTATTTAAAGTCCATCTCTGTTAAAAATATCTTTCAAAGTTTTTAATCAATGTACCTATGAGGTAGGTCTACTTTCTTCAAGAAGGATGTTAAATTATGAAGAAGAAGAAAAAAAACCAGACACAAAATATAAAAATATAGGCAATCAACAGGTAAACAAAGTTGTTTGTTGGGATAAAGTCATAAATAGAAATTAAATAATTTGCCAAATTTGTATATACGTTTGTGGTAGGCTGTGAGAAACACAGGCATCATTTTGTATTTGCAATTACTGCTTATCAGCAATGTTCTATAATTTAGTAACTGTTTGCCGGGGAAGAAGTGCTTCAGCCAAACGATTTTCTGGTATTGAAAAGCAGAATACTGCTTTATTCTGGGAATTAAACACCTGGTCAGACTTTGAGGCACCGTTCTCTCTAGAGCAAGACTGCTTGAATTTACCTAGCTTTTAACTCTCAAGAATATTTATGGAAGAGAGAGGGTTGGATATTTAAGCAAGTATGGCACCGCATATTAATTGAAACAACAAATGAAAAGTCTGTAATATCCCTACATTTTCAACAATTTAAAAATTTTGTAGTAACATTGCACGTTTTCCAAATCACGGTACTTGCAATACAAACTAATTGCTGGTTTGAGGCACCAGTCATTTCGATGGCGAGGGTTTGAATCCCACCGCTGCCACCATTTTGTAGACGCTGGCCAGCGTCTACAATTTGATTGAAGTTTGAGTCGATTGCAATATTTTCTTTCTTTTGTTCACCTTTTCTATTTTTATTCGTGCGATAGTCCGGCAGTACTGTATATGTACAGCTGTAATTATGTATAATTTTACCAACTTACAGAGTGACAAGCAGGTACCCGACACACACATGCCACCTAAGCCTTATCTGATTACTGACTTTCCTTTTAAATTGAATTTTCTTCGAGTAATGCATCGGGGTTCCCCACCAGCCAGTAATTAACAACTGCGACGTTGGGTAACTTTATCCAAATTGGGTTTCTATTCCCCGCTTTGGCAGTACCGCAAGTTCTGGCAACGTTTTTTTTTTTTTTTTAATGTTTTCCCCGATCCCTCATGTTGATTATTTCTTGGGTTTTACTGTTGCATAATGTATGAGCTAAACTTAGAGGTACGCAGCGGCCAAGACTAATTTCAGGATCGTGTTTTGGTTTTGAAGGCATTCGGAGGAGGTAGAAATAACTGTGTGGTTTAATGATGCTCTCACCCTTCTTGACGTAGATACGAAACGGAAGGCAATATTAACTTATCCCAGCGATTCATCACTGTTCGTTGGTTAATTGCATTGGCAGCACCATTTGACTTGCATCGTATCACTTGCAAATTTAAAAATGTTTGAAATTGCAAAATTATTTATGCCAAAGTAATTCCTAGGTATTTTAAACAAAACCCTATAATTGCAAGCACCTGTAACCTTCTAAACACATTGTTTTGAACACCATAAGACTATTCCCTGGCAGCAAAATGATGCAGCCGTCCATTTTCTATAGAGGCTTGTCTGTGCTGCTTGCTTAAAAGTTGTCATAATTGAATGCTCTGTATCTCAGCCTTACTTAATGTGTATATTAGCAAAGCATGATATTTGGATCCTCGGGGAATAATCCTTTTTGGTTTTGCATTGCAAAGTGGGTTCCAATGTAAGGTAACTATGTTCTAGAACTAATTAGCAACAAGATTATGTATCGCATAAAATGATCCGTCATATTTCAGGGCCGCTTCGACCATTAACTGGGAGGTACTTAAAAGCTGAAGGAAATGTGCTAGGGGGCTTGCACTTTCTACTCAAATAGAGTTTTTTGAATTCATTCATATTTTTAAGCAAATGTGAGGACTAAACATTGAGCTTTTTTTGTTCAAATTCTTATCATTTTTATTGGAAGCATTTTTTGCAACAATTGGTTGCTGTTTAAGTTTTTATCACTTTCGAAGGCAAAAGGAACATTGTATGAAACAGTGATGAAGATTCGTTTCCATAAAAAGATAGCTCTTTTATGCCAAAAACAGATCAACTTTATGTGTATTTAGATCGGTGTCCTCTCTGAGAGTGTGTATAACCAGTATCTGCGCTAATTAATTAGTAATTATGAGAATGGAGTGGAACTTTTAATGACTACTGTAGCTTAGTAAGGTTTCCATCAGGATCAAAAGCTAAATAATGAAGGTTGTCTTGAATATAGAACTTTGCATTAGCTCAGATTTAAGTTATCATTTTGTAGGGTTTTTTCTGCATGTAATGATTAAATGCAAGATCTACCATGGGGGGG
This sequence comes from Apostichopus parvimensis, assembly GCA_000934455.1. Taxonomy (NCBI): domain Eukaryota; kingdom Metazoa; phylum Echinodermata; class Holothuroidea; order Aspidochirotida; family Stichopodidae; genus Apostichopus; species Apostichopus parvimensis. The sequence goes on from KN884313.1 coordinate 83,784, forward strand.
GGGGAACGGGGGACATGTCCTCCCCTATATTTTAGGTGGGGGGGATATAGTATTTAATTTCCCCCCCAATATTTGGTGGCATAGTCTTTTTGTGTGGCTATAAATAGAAAATAATGCGTGAGATTATTTATCCAAATCATATTTGGCGGTGGCTAAAACTTCATCCAGCACATGCTGCATGAGGTAAATGACTCTTCGTGACTTGTGACCGTATAGCATGTTGTCACTTATGATTATTATCATAATGTCTGTACATCTCTTGTGTATGAGTGTAAGTACGTTGTCAATCATATATGATACACACCGATATGGGTTCAATGGGTTTCCATTTGGCCTGTTTCCTACAAGATTTCTAACCGCAGGCGCATAGCCAGGGGGCAAAGGGGGAGGTCGCCCCCCCCCTCGAGCATATTGTTTGTATTTTTTTATGATATCGAAGTTTTATAGTAGCCGTTATAAGAGGTTTTATTATTTATACACTAATAAATTAACTGTGTCTGAATTTTCGAAAATTCCCTGACCAACATTTTTCATCATACTTCCCTCTACTCGTGCAATTTTGACCGGTCTGTTAGGGGTTGAAGGTTTTTTTATTCTATATTGGTTGTCCATAGATGATATTTTGTGCAACATTATGGGCATGTTTTAAAGTGAATTTATTATTCAAACTCGGAACAAATAATGGGCTTAAAACCTTGAAAAGTGGGGCTGTGGTATTGTGGGCCGTTATGTAGTATTACCTACAAAAGCAATGATCCACATGAGATGCGATGAGGTCGAACATGATGTGTGACTGGTGACAATCTTGAAAAAGGTTATGGATGAAAAAAAACTATTGGGAAAAACTTGGTTCTCAGGCAAAAGTGTACATCTGGTTGGTCATTTTCAAGCCCAAGAAGTGCCATTTCCGGTGATCTGGGGGGCTATCAAACCAGAAATTTTCTTGTACGCTGCGCGCCAACCGATGGTGGCGCTCCGCTTAGATAGTAATATACAAAATAACACGAAGCGCGCGAACAATTTTGGGGATGAAAGTTGCTACGCGTCTGCGCCCAAGCAAATGTCCCCCCAATATTTAAAACAAATCCCCGCCCCTTAGATCTACTATACTACTTTAAGCTTACCAAACTTGTAATAAGAAACTAATGCATTTAAATTGAATGGTGGCGATGTCACTCACGTTTAATGCATTGCAGTTGAAATGAATAGTGGCATAATATGAATAGTTGATATGATTTTGTGGTACTATATATGGTTAGCTTCATAAGCAACCTTTAGACTACAAGCATTGCTGAGAGAGATGTTGCTAGAGCTCTAAGAAACAAGAAGAAAGAATGTTTACATTGAGAAATAAACAGTTGTTTCTGCAGTGTCAAAGTATGTCATGTCTGTTAGGTGTAGAGCAAGTAGGGCTATGTTTAATATTCCAGAGAGTACTATCATGTGTAATACTTGCCAGCAGTCATCATGGTTTGTGCACATGTAATAAGGAAGATACTGTACTGTTGGTGCGGAAATTAGTGGCAAAGCCTTTTGCTCGCTCAATAATATTAGCTGGAATATTTTAGCAAATTCTAAGTTAATGTTTTGTGGTTGATATCATTTGATTGTCCCATGGTCAGCAGGCTGCCACTGCATGAAGGAATGATGTTGACTATGGTCAGTAGGCTGTCACTGTATGAAACAGTGATGTGGACTATATAGTTAGTAGGCCATCACATTTTTCAAGTTGTTTTCTTTCATCTACTGAAGAATCCAGGGAATAATTTACTGCTCAGATTTTGTGTAGCAATTTTGAAAGCTGTGAACTTTGGCCTCTTACTGTACATAACATACTGTGCAATGCAATACCAGAAAGACTAAATATTCCCTGCACCCCAAGAAAATATGTTTTCCTGGTGATGTTGTCTGGAAATGCTTTGTCTACCTGTATGTTCTTAAATCTTTGCATAATTTGTGTATCAATTTGCTCATTTTGCATACAATTTTGTTATATAGGATACCAGATAAATTATTCACTGAAATGGTGCAGTATGAAAATATGGTCTGAATTTGACATAAAGCTGACTAGAGTTGCCCCAGTTAACCACTAAAAACACTGAACTTGTTTCTTGTATTACAGCTTTCACGGAAAGAAAATTAGCCAAGGTTAGGAAGATGAAATCTGACATACTCGTAGAAATTAATCTGTAAACTGACTCATCCGGCAATAACTCCCAGAGTATATGTCAAGGCTGTAGAAAAGTCTTTTTTTGACATTGAGGGAAAGAGGAATAAATATTAGTTATTTGCATAAAAGCAGCGTCGTCGTCAGAATCACAAAAGATGTTTCTCTGTCAGGAAGGTGATGATGGTTTGGTTAGCTGTAAAATTGGAAAATAATCCACATATGTAAAAATATGACTTTTCTCTCTCTCTCGCTCTCTCTGTCTGTCTCCATGTATCGGTCATGTTGCTAAGCAACCACTGCTTGACCTTAAAGTCCTCCTTTTGAATGAGGTGCCGATATGACGTCATTGATATCAGGCATGAACGGAACAGGGCGCAATGAATATCAATGAAAGTTTTCATTTTTGTAATTTTTTTTTGTAATTTACATCAGGATTACCTTTGGGGAAATGTTGTTTTGGTTTGTGGATGTCATCCAGATGCCACCAGCGCCCCCAGTGGAGAGGAATGTTGCCAAGCGTGTGACGTGGGTCATGTGACTGAGGTTTTGCAACCTGATCCAGTAGGTACCCACTCACTTTTCAAACATTTTATAAGATGCTGTGGAAAGAGTCAGTACTATGACATCACAGACATTGAGCCTCTCCTACAGTAGAGTCAATGGTAGCATCTGAGTCCTAAAGTTTTTCAATTTCTTAGTTAATTTGAATGGGAGTCCTTCTATTTGTCATGTTTAAGTTCAAGAAGAGATGGTTGAGACGTGATTCCCTGGAAACCAAAAAATGACTCCTTTCGGGTATTAAATTAATTTCATTATCCTGTCATGACCTAGCAGGCGTAATGCCTGACATTTTGTGCAGTGTTTGCTATGGCTGGCAGACAGCTTGTAGGATATACGGTATTTACGTGAATTAAATTTGAAGTTCTTTCTCTTTGTTGACTCGTTTCTAATCCCACCCACAATTTGTTTACCTTCCCTCCTTATCTCTGCAAAATAGCTTGTAGTTATATTATGTGTACATTATGGAGGCAGTGTGTAAATGTCAGGGTGTTTAGGAAAGGTCAGTTCTTTGAGTGAGCACATACTGTACCAGTACCTTACCCGATAGAAATACTCCAGTGGTGCTGAATCTAGCTACACCAGGTATACATGTACACCAGGTATTAGTAGTACACTTAATCATTTCCCTCCACTCAGTGGATTCTACAACATTGCATGCTCAGAAAATCCAGTAAGGAAAAGGCTGTCTGTATCATCTGGCCTCTAGTGGTAAGGTATATTCTTTAAATTACTGTAGAAGTGTAGATAATTCAGATATCATAATTAAATAAGTGATATCAAAGCTGTATAGTAGTGATATCATACATATGCTGTGAGTTCTGTGTGTAGTCACACCCTGTATTGCCATTAAACCACTACAGTAATCGGTCACGTACATAGGTTTCACAGAATTTACCTCACTCAGGGAAATGATTATTCCATCCAATATCAGCCATCTCACAGAATTGTGGACTTTTTGGCTCAATTGATATAGTAGGGTATTGCACCAGAGAATTGAAAAACTTCTTGGGCCCTTTCTTTATTTTACTTTAATTTTTAAATTGAATTCTGTTTTAAATTTCTCAAGTGAACTGTAGGATGTTAGAATTTTTGCTCTGCAGAAAATGAGAACCTTCTGAGGATGCAAGGATGAAATTTCGTTGTTAGGTCAATTCATTCTTCATGGCAATATTTCGGAGAAGTCCTACTGGCATTAAAATGTATAGGCCTATTGTTGGGCCTACTGACAGTGTTATGCAGTGTGAGCATACCTTAAAGATACCCATCTTAGTTTAATAGTTTCCTTCTTTAATGTCATTGTAGATAATGTTACAAATCTGTGTAAGTCTCTGTCATTGAGAATTCAACATCAACAATACAGGCGCCATATGTTCCAGGCCTTACATATAATCATGGCAGATTAACTACTGTACAGTACTGTAGGTGGCCTAACTTTAGTTGCATATTAGAATCGGACCAGATTTGCCATTGCTGTTAATTAGTAACTCGCTAGCAGTCAGCTAATAATACGGCTGCAAGTTGAAACAATGCTCTTCTCGGTCGTGTCTTGTCGGAACATTGTTCTACAAATTTGAGGAGACTGGTGAAAAATGAATGATATTGATGTAATTTATTTCCACCACCTAACCCCCCCTAACCAATGCTCTTCCCATGTTGATTCCAAAATCCTGCCCATTTCTGATTGTTGACTTCATTAGCTTTCTCTTCCTATCTGCTATCAGAGGCTGTTACTTCTTCAAAATTTATAGCATCCGGTGGCCAAAATCAGCCATCTGAACAAACATACTGTATAACCAGACTGGCAGTAGTGAAAGAGACTGCTAACCAGTCATATGTTTCGCCCTCTCTCTCTGATCATGCTGCTGTCTAGTATCTACTGTAGACAATGTACCGGCCATGGTTGAGCTTGTCTGGTTTTAATTCCTGTTATCAATGCTTGTTACTTTCTGAAACGATAGTTGGACAGTTGTTACCAAAATCAGCCAACAAACTGAAAGTCGAAAGTTGATTGCTGTACTTCATTGGTACAGAACCGTGAAATATCACCACCATCGTTCACTGATCATGAAGGCAGTCCAACCTGCTCGTCGTTAATGTTACTGAGCTGAAGATCTCTGTTTATATGAAATGAAAAATTAAATGCGAGCAGATTCTCTGAAATGATTAATTACCCTTGAAGTTTACCATGCATGCAGGTTACCATCTTATGTGCTTAATTAGTCGGTGGGAATTGTCAATTACTGAATTTAACAGCGATTTGGCAAACTTTATATGCACCGTACAGTATATAACCGTTAGTTTGATCTGACTGGAGGAAAACCTGTTATGAATTCATAGCTCGCTGTTATATTTAATCCAACAAGTTTTTGATGAGACCTGAACTTTCAGCCTGTTAAGTACTGTACTGTAGATTTATGTTTTATAGGGCAACGGTAGGGCGAGGTGGGGTAGGGTGGGGCAGGGTAGGGTAGGGAGGGTAGGGTTGAGTGGTATGGGGATTTTTCAGGATATTCAAGGATATATTTCGCTTATCTTTTACCCGTCTCCCCTCAGTGCATGCATAGTGCACACTGACTACTCTGCCTATGTACTTTATAGCCTACAGAACACAGTGTAGGACTTCAATAAGACTAATAAAGTACTTGGGAAATGAGAGATAGAGGTTTAGAGTGCTATTCAGTTAAGTCTTTGTTTTGTTAATTCTCTCGACATCAAGTTTACTGCAACTCAACCATACATGTGTGTGTGACGTTGTTGTTGGGATGCTTCTTGCCAGTATCATTCACTCTTCAATTCACTAAATTTGTACATTTATTAGGCATCATTGTCATTGCCATACAACCCTAACTGTAGATCAACCAACCTCAATGGGATGCATGAAATAATCAGAATTTTTCAGAACTGTAAATCTTCAGTCAATTTTTTTGGTGCAATGTTCGTGTGGAAACTACTGTACTTCATACATCGTAAAAAGTAGCCATTGAAGTTTGAAGTCTTTTAATCGATATTGCCTAAAAATTTACTGTAGTTTTTCACACCGCCTACTGTAATTTTTTGCAGACTTAGTGAACAGCTTGGAATTTAGCAAGATATCTGCACACTGGAGGTACAGTTTTTTGTTGTAGTTGTTGGTGAAATCGCTGCAAGTTCAAAGTATGGAACTACTACGAAGTTAGCGAGTAGGGAAGTACAAGGGAGGTTGAAAGAGGGGCAGGGCGGTGAAAATTGATTGAAAGGGGCAGGGCAGGCAAAAAGCTAGGGCACTGGGCCATCTGCCCTTTGTATTGTGCAGAGCATTCACAAAGTATAGGCAGTAATACGATCCCATCTTTACAACTACACTAGAAAAGTAGGTCATACAAGAAACGCAATTGGTGTTCGATCAGGAGGAAAGATTTTTTACAGCATGCAAACTTTTTTTTTGGGGGGGGGGGGGGGATTTGTGTCCCTGGGACACAACCTTGTTTTCTCTAGTTACAAATTACTGTGATGTTTCAAATTTGACAGGTTGTCACCTTAAAGATATTTCCGGGTTATTCAAATCTTCCTCAGTCGGAAAATGAGCAGCCTTAAGTTTGAAATTTTCCTCCAGGTAACATGAGTGCCGGTCTTAGAAAGATATTAATCACGACTATCCATAAGTTATCACTTCCGAGTGGTTCGTGCGGCTTTAATGGCTAATCTATTTTACTATTTTATTTCTTTTCATCCCTTGGCATTGTTGTTTCCTTTTCTCTCTCTTTTTATTTCTCGAGTGAACCTTTCCACATTTTAATTACTGCAGGTTATTTGCTGTAAGCCACTACTTTTGTGGAGTAGTTGATCTTGTTAACAGCAGCTGCGGAGTTGTCGGCTGTTATTATTTCTAGATTGATGTTTATGGTCGGTTGCTCTCAGCTAGCTACTGTAGTATTGAGCTGTCAGATATGGAGCTGAAAGAGAGGGGGAAGAAAAACAAAAGGAAAAATTATTCATCAAACACGGTTTCATATTTTCATGGATATATATGAAAACATATTTCTCTTGATTTGTGTTTGATTGTGAAGAGAAGAATCTCAATTCAGATTGGAAACTTTTCCCTTTATCTATACTGTATGTACTGAATGAAGAAAACCATTGACATGGAATAAATGCGGCAAATATACTTAAAAGGAAGATGATGATGTCTACTTGCTGATTTATTGTAAAGATGGAATAATAGTTAGTATTCAGTGTTACTTTCCAAGCCAAAAAATTTGGACTATGTGCTTGCTGGACAATTGTAGACTTTGGGTTTTGCTTCTTCTAGTAGGAAGAAAAAAAAGCAGGCATTTGTAATTTTTCTACCAGCAGATGTTAGTAACCTAAACATCAAAATAAGTATAACAACTGACCTGTTGAAGTACATGGGAACTTTATTTTAGCAGGTATATTTTTTTCAGTACTGGTAGTTTTTAGTAAGCTGATTAAATATAGTCCAGTTCTGTAGTTTTGGTTTTAAGTTCCCTTGTTGCAAAGAAGCAGAATATAATTATAGTCAGCATTCATTGCTTCATGGTACACTTGAAGTAGTGCTATAGGAGTACAACAGCAAGGGTATGAATACAAATAGCATTAGACTCGGTATCAGTACACAAACTATTGCATTTATATAGTTCTTCTACTACTACTATTGACAATGAGTACAAGTACCAGTAGAAAATCCACAGCCCGGTCAGAGTATGAATGCAGGTAATTATGCCGTAGAATACGAGTGTGAATATTGAGCAAAAATCTGCTACATGGTAAAACAGCATATGCTATGCTAATGGTTGTTGGGAAGACTTCAAGAATACTCACAATGCTGAAGGGAAATTTGAACGAGTGTGACCAGCGTGTGACTTCTCTAGCATATTGTGATTGTTTCTAGCATAATGTGTACTGTCCCGATGGCCAGCCTGATACATGCAATCCATTAAAGCTATGTCTACAGTACTAATAGCTGTACTGACTCAACACATTATTTATTACCTTCCTTGTTTGTTTTTACAACAGTTTAGAACCTTAGGTTATTTTTTTCTCTCCTGGAGAATTAGTAGTGACATGTAATGTGACTGAATTATTGCTGAACATTGTTACCAATTTATAAGAATTTCTGTTCAAAGTCAAAAAATGTGATCACTGTTGTTTATTTACAATGCACATGCTGTCTGCTATACTTTTAAATTGTCTACAATAATAATTACCGACTTATACCTATTGTCTACAATAATAATTACTGACTTATACCTATTGTCTACAATAATAATTGCTGACTTACACCTATTGTCTACAGTAATAATTACTGACTTATACCTATTGTCTACAATAATAATTACTGACTTATAGCTATTGTCTACAATAATAATTACCTACTAATACCTATTGTCTACAATAATAAGTACTGACTTATACCTATTGTCTACAATAATAATTGCTATGTGCTTGCAGAGAATAACGCCATACTGTAGCTACAAAGATGTCTCCTCCTCTCTGAGACTAAAATTCAGTTCTTAATAAGATGGAATATTATGTTTCATCAGGGAATTATTTTATTTCTGGTTTATATAGTACAGATGTCAATAGTTGGTAGTATAATTAGCATTTTGCAATACTGTAGTCCAGCAGTTAGTAGTATATATTCTGCATTAAACATGAGCGAACAGTCAGACACCAGCAAGTTTTGAAGGTCTAAAAAACAGATTTGTTATTTGACTGAATGCACTGGAGCATCAATACTGGCCATCTCAAATAACGTATCTATCAAATGATAGGTATGGTCGAATGGTCAGATGCCTCCAGGCACAATAATGTGCACCTGTTGTTCGTAGTCACTGAAAATAATATTTAACATTTTACTTTCATATGTTTATATCAGTATTACCCTTAAAAAAAGACTTTTTGATGTAATACTGTAAGTATACACATTTCTTTCAGAAAGCTTATATTGATTTGCAACAGTTGTTCTCTAGTTTAGAGATGGGATATCTTTTACAGTTTATATATTTGTTTGTGTTTATGCTCTCTCTTTTATTTCCAAAATACCTTATGTCACTTCTTTACAACATTTCAAACCATGGGTCTTCTACTAAAGTCTTTTCTATGATTTTGGGCACAGGTGCCTTTTGTAGGCTGCATGCAAAACAGCCAGAGTCTTGATTGCAGCAGTGGTACTGTACAGTATGTATGTGGGGCTACAGCTTGAAATAGTTTGTTTGTTGTCAATGAAAGCACTCAAGAACATTAGTTTTCATTGATCCATTGTATGAGATCTACACATTACTTTTCATGAACTTAAACAAGTCTTATTTAAAGTTTAAATTTATCCCAAATGGACAGACATGGTTCGTATCTTCTGTTAATACTACCAGAAATTAGTTACAGACTATAAAACACAAGTAACGGAATTATATTTAGTGGCCTTGGCTGTTGCTCTGTTTATAATGTTAACATTTTACTCAGGCACACACAGGCTAACACCTCAAGCACATATCAAGACATGTCACGTTTGCTGTATTTATTGTAGACGCCATCCCTAATGAGAACGATCAGTCATTCACAGCTGAACTATGGAGGCCTTTCAGAATATAAAGTTCTAATTTGTGCATTGATGTTGAAATTATGTAAAATTGTTAATCTATCAATACTCACTCCCCTCTCTCACTCCCCCCCCCCCTCCCCTCGCCGTTTGAGAAGTCAAACTAGCACTGTGTTGTCCGCCATTCTACCAGGCAACCTCCTTTTGTTATGTAGCAACTTTCTATAATGAATAAGTACTTTAAAGTAGAACAATAATGACAGAAAAAAACATCCAATTTTTACACAGAGTGTAGTTTACATTTTAATAAGCAACACACATAGTTTATTTTTCAAATAGCACGCCCCAGGACGTTATCAAAAAGGGAATTATAACATTAATTTTTTGGTCTCTGTAATTGCTACAAATTTACAAACACAGCAACGACCTTGACCATCACTCAGGTCAGTGAACGACATTACTATGGCGATCTTCAGATTGTAGTGCACTGTTCAGTAAGGAGCTGTACGTGATTTTCATGTCCTATTGTTTTAGATTAATTTAGAACGTAATGTTCATAACCTTAATAGATGATGTCATCTTATTTCTTGAGATTTAAAAGTTGTATGGAATTTTGCAACGATTTCTCCTCCACAAGGTATTGTAGGTCTATTTCGTTCACCCAGCAAGCGAGCAAAATCCTAAAGGTGCATGCGATGATAAAGGTCTTCTTTTATTCACTAGAAAAGACAGAAATAAACTTTCCTTGGTTCGTATTTCAATAAATCCAAAAGAAAGGTCACATTGAACCTGAGAGAAATTCAGCATTTGAACACATACGTTTGGTCAGTCTAACATATTACTACAATGTAGCCCTATCACATTGGTTTACAAGCTAGCGTTGTGGTTTCCGCTTCAACATCAATCTTGCTAGCCCAACTTTACAGCGGTGCACCTGTGGCAATGTATGTGCGATACCATATGTAAAAGGCTACTGACACAATGTTTTGCGCTCAAGCTTACACACATTAAAAGACCATTGAACGTCTCACACAGCAATTTTAATCTCCTCTATTCCTCGTGTACTGTACGTTTAAGTTCAAAAGTCGATATTAGAGGTTACTGTCCCTTTTCCAGCTAGTTATGTTGCTACATTTCAATTTGTTACATGTTTATACTGACTTTATCACAGTACAGTACAATACAGTACAGTAAACATAGCTCAGTGCATGTTATAGTCATAATGACATCACAGGTCAATGAGGATCACATGATCATCATAATGCTCTTCGAGAAATGTTCAATTTTTTTTTTAATAAATCTACAAGTTAAGGCAGTTTAGGCAGCATTTCCCGAAATCCGATTGACTTTATTTTTCAGATATGTAAAAATGAAACCACTTAGAACACTTACGAATAAAATCGTATAGTTTCTTCAATGCTTGAATGTCATTATTGTTCTACTCTAAGCCGAAAAAAATTATGGCGGTTTCGTAGAAAAGCAGAAAACTCAAAATCAAAGAGGCAGTCATTTATTACTTTAAATGTTACTATAGAAGTATGTGACTCTCTGCTGATCTCCAGAGATGACAGTTATTGGAAAATGTCTTGCCTTTGTGGACAGTTCTAGCTTACAGGCACACTTGTGATTCTTGAAACACAAATGATGAGTAAAATGTGTCACTGTCTGGTGGAACTGTGACATCACACAGTGAGCAGGTTGATACCTTCTAGGGCATGACCTTTAACCTGTGATAGCTTGTGATTAGGGCATCCTGCCTGATAAGTGGTGAACACCTTGAGTAGAGAATGTTTCTCCTAACAGGTACAGGGGGCTAATACTGCTGAACTCATCGAGCACAGCAACGTTTGCACCTACGGAAAGTTTCGAAAAGAAGAACACTTTTTCGTTATTTTTTTGACACTTTCCGGATGGTTTCTGTCCTCTTTGCAATGTTCACCTCAAACTCCTCCGATTTTATAGGAATTCATTTTATTTTTAGTGTGATCTTTTCCCCTGCATCATTGAACATTTGAAATTACTTCAAGAAAAAAACAAAACTTGAGGACTTGAATATTATCACATGACCATTTTGAAGAATTGAAGCCGATCGCTTGGTCGTCAGTGTTGATGAACAAGTTTCCATCTGGCCTCTGTTTGATGGAGGTGATGAGCGGGTCACATGTCACAGAATGCCTCTAAGAGTGTTATGGTATTCCATAAAGACCTGTACCTAGGAGTGGATCACTCCAGTTAAATATTATAATGTCTATGAATGAAAGGGTCACTCAGCCTCAACACCTAACTACAAATAACGGCTTCAATTGCCCTCTAGCATTGGAGTTCAACATCAGTTTGTAGGTCAGGTAAGAGACCAAACTTCCAACACTTGAGTTGGTTCAAAGAAATGTCATTTTCAGGCTATCTACAGTAGATGATTGAGGAATATACCGTCACCCATGGTAAATGTTGGATCAGGCTTTTAGGATTTATGCATGTGTAGTTGAAACTCTGAAGTTCGAACAGGCCTATGTACTTGCAGACTTAGTGAACTGCTTCGAATTTAGCAATAGATCCACACTCTGTAGGTACTTTTTTTTCCCAGGCTATCTACAGTAGATGAATGAGGAATATAATGTTGCACTTCGTTAAGGTTTTTATTAGAAATTTTGCAGGAGATAGTAGTGGACACAAGTTACATTGATGTATTATTGGGGAAACAATTGGCAACTTGGATGTGTTTCATCACATAAAGTTTCATTGAAAAGTCACGGTTTGCTCCGATATGGTTATTGGAAGTATAACATTTTTCTGTTAGACAATCAGGCTTGAATTTACACTTTATCTCAATCTATGTGAATTTTCAATGCTTCTTTAATTATACTTTACCATAGCATTGATCTTCCTTCATTTCTGTACATTATTTACCCCAGCAGCTAAGTTAAAGCAACATGATGAACATTCTTTACTCTTATGAATTTAATAAAACTATCATTTTCACAAGTCACACATTAGTTACTTTTATTGACTGTCTTGTTGTTCTGTGATGTATATAACATATTTGCCGTGTATCTTCAGTCCTGTAATATATGGTAACTAGTACTTCATGTGTATATATGTGTATGTGAGGATGGACTATTCAATTACCCGAGACAGAGAATACCCAAGCGAGATAAGAAATTTTATCCAGTCCAACAGTGCCCCAAATTTAATCAAATGCAGCCGTCTTTATTCTTCCGTAAATGAGACGTTAATATGCTTCTTGCCTAGCCATCACCAACCCTCAACCGTTCAAAATTTGACAAACCTGTTCTAAATTGTCGGTTAGTTTAGCACGGACAAACTTGCCAATGGACTTTTTCGTCGTCAACAGTCACAATGTATATCATCATATATATTGATGAGTTTGGATGACAAATACTCAATGAAATTTGAAATGACCTCGCTTGACTACAATTTCTTCCCAAATCTGTGTATTCTATTGATTTACGCAAGAAATTAGGTTGGCGCAAACAGTTGGCTTTTGTGGGTATTGTGTGTGTACTACAATACACATGATTCACTCAGTTAAATGTACTTTGTAGCATGTTCACAGTGTTGTGACATTCACTCTATTGTTTGTATTGTTATATACTTACGAAGTTACGAGTTGTGCATGTCAACGTCCCATTGATCCTCTCATAATCAAATGTTTGTGTACAGTGAGGGTCAAAGGTTAAAGGAATTGAAAGAATTTGAGTATACATGTATACAGTCTAAAATGGCATGTTAAATATAAAACTTGTCATTTATAACGAAAATAAAAATCCTGCTGGTAGTCACCGATGGAACTAACGTTGCTTCTAACTTACCTGTCTCCTCACACTTATTTCTCTCTCATTCTACCATGTCCAGATTAATCTGTTACATATTGTTACTTTGTCCCGCCAACCCCAAATTTGTAGATATTAACATTGTTTCATTAATGTTTGTATATTGATGTATCTTCCCTTTCTGTGATATAGACCCAAACAGTAGTAGATAACTTCATTCGTTGCCAGAATGTTTTATCTTTGTCAAACACAGAAATAATTTTTCTTTAGAATACTATAAAGTTCTTGGAATTTTACTACTTTATCATAGTTATACAAACATAGAGAGTTCCACTCAGGTAGCTGGGTAAATATTTCTTGTACATGTAGAAACCATTATAGGGCAATTATGTACATTTTGTTATATAAACTGAATATAAATATAAATATTGGTCTCTAAGTCTCAGTTATTGACTTGTGAGTGCGCTCTTGTCCTCGGTTCAACGAACTGGCGATATTCGGAATGCTATCATGTCTCAAGTAATCTGCTCCGACAAAATGAAATTTAAATATCAAAATTGGCTAGAAGCATGCAGACGTATTGTTTTTAATACCCAGAACGACAATTGAATTTTTCGTGCTCATTCCACACGACCTCCGGGGCTTTAAAATGATAAACAAAATGTAAATAAAAGCGAGCGCAGAGCAACTATAGGGGAATTTGATTATCAGTCGAATTGAAATAGTAAATTTGTTCATTATTACAGGTTGAATAAACTACCTCCAAGATTTACTGAAATAATTAGAAATTTTCCATGATCAGTTCGCTTACCATTTTGTCAGTTTATTGGCAGACTTGTAGGCAACATGCAGTGAAGATATATTCTATGTGTGTGTCTCTATATAAAAAATTATATATATGTAATATGTGTTCGCATATAAAGCGGGAGGCCCGGGTTTGAATCCCGGTGGAGGCTGGAAGTTTTTTCACTGTTCTGGATTTTCCAACTCACATTACTCATTACATGTATATTGTAGCAGTACTTGTAAAGAATTGAATGTGAATGCCATTCAAAGTAATGTAAATGATACCATATGGTACATAATATGCATAGTGTAGGTGTACATTTGCATCATTATGTGTGGCTTACACTGAAGTATTTGGACAATTTGACATTCAGTGAATCTAGACCAAAACTTCAAGCAGTCATTTCAAGACTAAGTGGCAGGGATAGGTTGGTCTGAAATAAAAAAAAAGGTTGTAGAATTGCTCACAGACATTCCACTGTTTTTGCATTATAAATGAGAGTTAGGTCTAAGTCTGAAAGTGAACTGGTGTTTGTGTGCGATGGATACACTGGCTCAGAACATAGATGTATGTAAAAATTATTGATTGATATTATGATTCTATAGTCCACTTAATATTAGGGCTATATTTGATTGGTGCCTATAGGGAAATGTCATACATGTTCTATTGTAATTTGCATAGGAAAACTACAGTATGAATGCAAAAACTGAAGCTGCTTAGAAACAGGAAAATTGTTTGATTTCCTTTCAATAGAAGATGAACAGAGCATGAAAAACACACAGGGGGGGGGGGGGATCTGGGAATTTGCTTGTTACAGGGAAGGGTGTACTTTGACTGTGGACTCTCAAGGTGGGGAGTATTTTATAACTTAGGGTGGACAGAATCTGTTTATATTCCAAGTAAGTTTTCCATCACTGGAAAGATTTTAAGATAAATGTAACTTTTATGAGGGCAATACTACTCTCAGGGATTTGTTTTTGCAAAAACCAACAAATTTCATTTCAAGAGACTTTATGTTTTTGTTGGAAAAGTTTTAAATAAATATTACCAAAAAAACAACTGTTTTTTTTCTTTACTGGTGTCATGGTTTCTCATTTGGCCATCTGAACAAAACAAAACCACTATTTGAGAATAAATTTACAGACTCATCTCCCAAGAACAGTATATATGTCATCTAAAAACTTATATGAGGATTAAGTGATGCTTTCCTAAAAGCGTTACTCCTCCGGTCATAAAAAAGTCTTGGAAAATGCTGTGCAGATTACAAGTCAACACTTCCCAACTTCCTCTAAAAATGCCAAAAGTCATGATAAAAGTGTGATAAACCTGCTCTGTATCAAAGCACACCATTAGCGAACAATACACTCTATATTACAGAGTGTTGTTTGATTGTTAGTTTGTCCAACTTGGAAAGACTCTTGTGGCCTCTTGGTCACTGACCTGTTTCAATATGTCAGTAAATTCATAATAACTTGGTTTTATTATTTCATGAAAGTCCCTTTGAAATGGCATTGTGGAGTTCTTTTGTAAGTGGAATCGGCTCCTATAAACTGACTGTTTGTTTCTCGATTTCTGTCAGAGTGAGGTGACCATAAGATTTATAGTCGTCATTCATAAATCATTTTGAGTAAGAGTTGTGCTGTACACATCAAAGAGCTGGCATGGAAAGTGTGCATTTGTAGACTTGTGTTCAGGATGCATTTGCTTTGGACATGTTCTGGCCATACAACTGTGTTCAGTCACATGATTTGAGACCTTTGAGTCTGTAATTATACATAAACAATTTTTTGATCATGCGTGCCTGGGATCTAGTTCATGTCGGTAAATGTTGTAATGATAAATCATTTGTCTCAGAGGGCTCTTTTTGTGTGAATCTGCTGAAAAAAAAGTTAAAAATTCAAAATTATGTAAAGACATTGAAAGAAGTGATTCATTTGATGTATATTTAAATGCCAAACTTTCCTTCAAATACTTCCTTAACATTGCCTCAAGTGGTGGCACTGAATGACAATGGAGTTTGATTAATTTTGTCCATGCCTTGCATCTTACTAACACACATGTACATAGGAGAGTAATGGAGGGACCATCAACTAGATAGATATAGGCAGATGGGTTGTTAAACCATGATGCACACTGTATTGCTCAGGATGTTGATGGTACTTACTCTTTAAGTTGAATTTGTTACTCCTCACTAACCTGTCCCCATACAACTACTGCACTTACTCTACCATACCTAGAACAATCTGGTAACCTTTCAAGCTTTGGCTGTTACCCAGGGACCGACTATTGGCAGTCTGCTGCCCTCTTGTTCAGTTCACCATGCAATATTTGAAGAAGAGCTGAATACCTTCGCAAGTCTATTACTGACTTTGTTTTTCGGTGACCACAGGAAGACCCAGTGAATTTTTGACTTTCTTTTAAGGAAATTTTATTCTTCCTTTTTTGCAGAATTGGACTTATGAGTAAACAGGACCAGAGAGAAGAAAGCCTACTCTGCACTGCCATCCCCAGCACCAAACAACGTCTATAAATGATGGGGGATTCCACAACCACTGCCACCACAAACAACGCCTCAACGCCAGCACAGGGCGGAGAATACGACTACTTGATCAAGTTCTTAGCCCTCGGTGACTCTGGAGTCGGCAAAACTAGCTTCTTGTACCAATACACAGATGGCACCTTCAACTCTAAGTTTATATCTACTGTGGGAATAGACTTTAGGGAAAAGAGAGTGGTGAGTATTTTATATATATCGATCTTAGTTTCCAAATGGTCGGTTAGCTGTTGCATTCTTGTCAAATATTGGATTATTCAGATCATTTGCATCACTCCTGTCTTTACCCGTCTCCTGTACATACACACTCGGAGCCACCCTAGCCCTAAGAACTGGTAACATTCTTAAACTGTGCCTCAAGCACAGTCCATTATTCAGTGTGAAGGGTATAACACTCACTTAAACTATTGAACAGTGCTTGGTTTGATGTATTTCACCAAACTGGAAAAGTCTGTTTTTCTAAACCACTTACCCCATAAAATGGTACACTCCTGCACTGGCCGTTTGCCTCGCGACTTTTGTGGTTGGTAACTACACTGTGGGGCTCGACGCCATCATCAGTTTAAATTTAAAGGAGCAGTCCAGATATTCAGCATATTTTAAAGGTGAAAACCAGAATGGCTCTAGGAATTCTTTTGTCTTGGACTTAAATATGTCAGGACTAAAATTTTGCCACAAGTTATCCTTTAAATTACAAAATAGCTCTTGGTCAATGCTGAATTCACAATGGCCAGCAGACCTATCTAGGGCTTCAATTTTCAAGTTTGAACTATTGTTAACAAACCTTAAACACAATGGACAGCTGTATAACAGTTATTGTATTGTACCCTCCTTTGTTTTCATACTTTTAAACCATCTTCACAACCATAATTCTCTCTATGTGCTATGACCAAAGTTTTTTCCACTTTTCGAAAGTGTTGCTACTCTGGTTATCATGAGCTATATAGAGTTTATGTATCTGTCATCCCAGAGCTAGGTTAAGGTTCTTGTGTGAATGTCCCCTAAGTATATATATGTTTGTACCTAGTTTTGATATGGTAGATTGTACTGAACCAGAAGGTTACTATGTAAAATGCAGTATTATGGTTGCTACAAAATGCAAAGTGAATAATTAATACCTCCTTTGGAATGCTTTGAAAGGTAAATTTGGATCCAAATATCTATGAAAGAGTGTGAGCTACAGTACTAAAATAACATGATGAAGATACCCTCTGGTTTTTTACACACATATGATTGTTGAGTTGTGGACTTTTGGAGATGGTATTTAGTTTATCAAAGGTGATGACCCATTTCATTGATTAACTTTGATTGTCATTATGAATTGATAACCTTGAACAACCTATATCAGCTGCTGGTCAGAAACAAACCCCTCTGTAAGCACCCCAACTAGCCCACTCCAAACATTTGAACACGTGTCAAGTTGAAGGATGTCACAAGGTACCCCTAGCGTATTAAGGGGTTTCAGTAGCCTCTAGAATCCATCAGTGACTGGTTTATTGAATTAAGTCAAACAGAAATGTAGAGACTTCTACAACCGCTGCTCGTGAGTGTTTTCTGTTCCTGACATATTGTACAGTAATGCAATTCAATATATGTGCAACTACTGTACTGTAGACTTGAACATGTCTTGAAGTTGGACGAACTTGCAAGGTCTCTGATTAGATCCATTTAGAACACCTAGAGCTGTAATTATCTATCTGCAGCAAGTACAATTTGACCATATGTATGCACAGAATCCTTGCACTGTATATATTTGAGATGCCTCCATAGTTATTAATTGTACCATATCTGCATAAATTTTATAAAGGTATGTGTTTACCTCATTACCACATTATATAAGACACACATTTTGGTAGTTACCTCCAGATTCACTCCATCAGCTGTCAACAACAAACTCGTTCTTTACCTTACGTACGTAGTTCACCTTTTGAGTCCATTTGCTTCTGAGAGTTGTTGAGATGATCATTTGAGCGGGCTGGCTGCAGTTTGTACCATAAACAGATGTTTGGTTGGTGCTAATTTATTTAATGGAGAAGTGAACCATCTGTTTCTCGTTTGTATCTATAGAGTTGTGTGTGAATTAACTAACTCTGGAACTCCTTCAGACAACCAAGACTGTGATCTCATTTAGACTTACTCAAGTCTTTAGTCTGGTAATTGTGAAATGGGAAGAATCTTCCAGAGGGAACCTTATGGGGAATTTATGGGGAGCTTCATGGGGAACTTTTTGGGGAATTTGTTCAGAATAAACACTTAATCAAGATGGTGTGGGGTTTTAAAGTACCACGCAGGACGTCAGATGAGACAATACTGCACTACATAAATACATGCAAGATTGGCCATAAAAATATGGGAAAATATATTTCACGCTTTGTACGAAGAAGATCTCTATGATGATGTCAAAGATCGTAGCACGACATACAAAGTATTTATTTTGTTGAGAGTTTAACATGAAGAAAAGTTGGCAACCTCACAAAATAAGGAATCAATCCCGATACTCTGCTGTTAAATTTAAAAAGCTATAACAGTAGACAGGAAGTGGGCCAGATCAATTGAATTCTGGACATGGCAGGCATCATTTATTATACCTACAGTAGTGGCTCTCAGAACCAAGAGCCCTCCTATAAATGTCTAGAAATTCAAGTACAATCCATCCTCCAACAGTGATGGAGGAAGATGTCGCAGCCTCTAGTATTAATCGTTGATCAGTTTTTTTCGTAGAATTTGATGCAAGGCCATGTCTTGTAAGTAACAAATTGACAGTTAGAATATGGTTAACCTTAACGAGCCCCTCGAGTGGCGGACGAAAAGAGAAGAGAAAACCGTTACTTTGCAACGTTTCTACTCCTGCTCTAAATCTACGCATTGGCTTCTTTCACGATAGAGATGATTTTGCAAATTCCTCGTTTTTTTTCCTTTCCTTTTTTGGGGTTTATTGCCATCGAGTTTACTGTGAAGGCCAGTTAATATCCGAAAGGCAGGAAAATGATCTTACGAAATATGGAGGTTGCTGAAAGAGCTTATAATGTGAAGGTGTTCTTTTTTTTTTTCTTCATTGCCTCAAACGGTCATTTCAGCATGGATGATTTCTACACTTGTTTCTCATTGAGTATATAAAGTAGGAAGACATAGGCAGTAGATGTAATCAAATTGTAGGTGTGTGATATTCCTTGCTCTTTCAATCTGGAGCTGCCATGGAGTGGTGCTCATCTATCTCTACACAACCAATGCACAATTTTTATACAGGTCTGTAGAATATTAATAATACATCTCATGTATTATCTGTCAACTTCTTGTGGGAGAAGTGGGGCAACCCAAAAAGCCTGCACATGGAAGACATGTGTACATACATACACACGTATCATACATACTGTACATATACATACATACACACATACCTACAGTACATACATGCACATGCATACAAGCATAAACCCATACATGTACAGTTTATAACTTGCAGGCAAATTGAGAAAGTTTTAGGACTGTCTTAGGAATTGTTCCAATTAGATGTGTTGCTTAATTGCTGGGAATAAATTAAAATTCAAAGTTTTAATTCATATATGGTGCTTTGCATTCTTGTTATTGTCTGGCAGATATTCAATGCACTTGTTTTTGGTTGTGCTAGTACTGTGTTATATAGATATAAAGGTGTCACTAAGATCTTGCTGATAATATGCAAACTTATTCAGAAAAAAAGAAGATTAAGATTACAGTCATCCAATATTTGAATGTTAATTTAGGTTATATTTCACAAAAATGTATTTTCTTCAAGATGTGTTACAAAAAGGACTTTTCTGAACAGTTGCAATATATATACCCTACATGTTGCATTAAAAGTCACTTCAAATGATATGCGTTGTTGATGCTGAGCTTCCATTAGTCCCTCCTGATACCCTGCTACATATTCAGTTACATTTAATGTACATATTGCCCATAGGCGGCGAGTAGCCTTGTCATATGTCCCGGCCTTGTTGAATATATGTATGAAGGACAAGCCGGGAATGGATTTCCATTAATGTATACATGTACAGTACTGCAATTTAAAAGTCATCCATGATGTATTCATACTCAGATAGTCTACTAAAGGTCATGATTTTAGAAAGATCTCTTAAAAACAAAAAATCTAAAAGCTTTCATGAAACTTGGCTGTAGGTTTGCAGCAATTAGTAACAGTTATTATTTAACACAAACTGATAAAGTACAACCATATGAAAGGTGACTTCAGTACTGTTATATGCTTATGCTTGGTTCTGTATACTGTACAGCTTTTAATATACCACCTGCTATAGAAAGGTTGTAACATCGTTTTCTAGACAATTTCTAATTTTATAGGTCTGGTGGACAATAGCAAAGGAGTATTGTTGTTCATTGACTGACTAGAACCTGTAATTAGGCTGGTTGCACAATTTAAGTGGGCTATTTTTGGGGGGGAGTTTTCATGGGCTTTAAATTTACTCTGTACACAGCGTATTCATTAGACGTAATCAAATTGAGTCAGAGGATATGAAATAATGATACATAAATGCCAGTATTAGTGTGAACCAAATTTCAGTGTGTATTTATTAATTACTTTTCATTTTCTTTGAAATAAAAAAAGTTTTGCACTATTTTGGGTAAAATATCAACATTTGTGAAACTTACCTTTAATCCTAAGAATTGTATCAACTAGCGAACTTATCGACTGTCAGATCTTACGTGAATATAGAAACATGAAGAGACTTCAACCGACGATTTCACCTCCTGGAGGCTGACTTGTGACTCTCCACACTTTGGAAAAAATGACAGTTCTCTTTAAAAATTTACAGGAGATGTCTTGCAAATGGATCTGGATCTGTCCTCCTATAAGCAGATTAGAATACTCCTTCGTCAGAAACACCTCTATCTGTAAATAAAATAAAGATGATGCTTGGATTGCCTTATCCGTCTGACATCTGTATTGAGACCTGTCTCTCACCGCCCGTAGTTTTTACTCAGTTCATATCGCTCAAATATATTTAGTTAAATTCTCAACTCTGTATGAGACGTTTGACAGGTTTGTATATAGTACAGGTTCAACATTCTATGATCACAGAGAATGTCATCTCGATAAGATAGCTGGAATCATTTGGATTGTTTAACACACTCGTTCACTGAAATTACTGCCAGATATTGACTCTGAACTTATCGACTTCTCCCTCCCAGTTTCATAAAAATTAATAAAAACATGAAATGCACCGTGCAAATGTGCATTTTCATCGTCAAGTACTTTAACAATTAAAGACTTGGAAATGGAAGGCAAAACAAATAATTTTGGTCTTTATATGATGATAATGGATAAAGACTTCCTTGGGAAATCCTCTTTGTCCCATTTTTCTTGGCAAGTTTTCCTGCCATTAAGTGAAGGACATTACATCTTGCTACCTGTAAAGTATTAACTAAGATTTTTGGAATGAATATTTCTTTTACATATGATACTCAGAAGAAACTCCATCCAACAAGTGCTAGATTTTTTAATTGAAGAATCAGGAAGGCTTACTCCACTCCTGTCCTCCCCCCCCCCTCCTCTCCCACACCCCACAAAATAAAATAAAAAGCATTTCCAGCCCACTTAGCCTGCGAAGCAGTGAAAAATCGGGGCCTCATTTGTCGCACAGTTTCCAGATTACCACCCACTCCCTCTTATCAATGTTCGTTCCTACACCTACACACTTTGGTAAGTATGTACAGTATCTTTTATTCACACAAATCTTCTCCCTAATTTCATCTCAGATTACATTTTCCTGGGTGTCTCAATTCTGCTTCCAAGTTTCATGGCCTGATACAAAGCACATTTCAAGTATACTTTTGAAGTTGCTGCGCTAATCATAAATGTCGAAACCAGGTCAAATCTGGGGTGACTGCAAGTGGGCATCGACCCATCGGACGTGATTTTTGGTCACAGTATACTGTAGCAGTATATATATATGTATCATCAATATGGTAGGCCTGGTGGATAGGTTAGTGCAATAACAGTTGTGCCCCTCAAACCCTTTGGGTCTACATTTCTCTGGGATGTATGTCTGCTTTCATGGAGGCTGGCACTGGAGGCTTGTTAAATGTTAGTTATGCTACGTATGGGGCATAATTAGAACACAGCTGTAGATAATGGCAATTTCTGTCACTCAATGTTTACAAACTACCCTAAAAATGCTTCCTTTACTCTTCAATGCATGCTGCACTGATAACAGTTCATAAGTAAAGAGGTGGCCACAATCTAATTTCTTCAGTGTTTAAAAGTAGAGCTTTTATTATGTTGTCATAGTAACATAGGTTTTCATGTATCATATAATGTTGCAATTATTTCAACAAGTACAGTACCCTGCAGTAGTTGTGTGTATTTTTATAATCTTATTTTCTTCAATTAACACATCTTAGTTTGATTGGTTTTGGTCTCATTTTGATGAAAACTGTTGGTAAGTTTGGTATATAACTGCCAGAAATTGATGAATCAGCGCAAAAGAAAATGAAAAAAAAACAGGTATAAAAGCATGTTTGAGGCAGATGACTCAGTCTATAGACACCATTAACTACTCTTAGCTCAACACACACATGAACACAGTTGCTACTATATGCTCTAATTCTTTAGTAATATCATAAGTACTACTGTATGTCTTTGTATGCATGGCTAGCAAAGCTAGAATTACAAACATATAATGCAGGAAGTCTTAAGAACATCAACTGGAAGGGTAATAATTAGGATATTAAGCTTTTAATTCTGACAAACCCAAAAGAGATGTAAGATGAAGTGGATTTCAGGATAAAAATACAGTGAATACTCTTGTAAAGTACTGTGGCCCAATCAAGAGACAGCGTGTGTTTTAAAGCGATACGAAGCAGCTTCTCGAGGCTTTTGACTGGAATCTTAGAGATATAACAATTTAGGAGGAATTGTTCGTAAAATGGAGACCAATGGTAGTTTGGAAGATGTTGAAAACTAGAAAATTGAGAGTAAAGGGAAGAACAACCAAACCTCATCCCGTAGCAAATTAATTTCAAATGGAAAACAGATTTCAAGTTTGGAGAGTGTGAGACATTCTGAAAAGGTGCAAATTTGTGTGGAATTTAACTGTTGCATACTATAGTATTTAATCATGACATATACGCACAAAAAGGCAAAACAAAACGATACAAAATATGCACATGCACAGAAAAACTCGCCAAAAGCAAAAGTATAACACACCAGTAAAGTGATTCCTTTATATACCAGTATATGCAAGCAAACACACAGAATTTAAAGGTAGAATCTTGATGCTCAAGTATATGTGTATAGCTAGCAACATTATACAAGGCATCAAACTTTTAATCAAGTGTGAGAACAATCAGAACATTAATGTTTTAGAATTCATTATCCCACATCGGTGGTTGCATGATCCAACGTTCGTGTGATTGATGTAATTGACTATAATGCCAATAATACATCACAATGCATATAAAGCAACTCTTACAGTAAGCAACATCTCTCTAGGGCAATCAAAGAATCCCAAAGGTCTGTTTCATTACGTTTCAACAAATATCTGAATCGTTGCAAATTTCTAAATCGTCGGAAAACAGACATCTACGGCTTACCCTAGACCCAGAACATTTTATTGTATAGTTAGTGTACCTATAAGCCTAGCCTTATGTAGATTTGAATAGATCTTAGATTGATTATATCAGTCACTATGACTGTTCACTTCTATGACTACTCACTTCTATGACTAGGTTCAGTATAAAAGAAGCCCTTTTGCCGACAAGTTTGTCAAATACCCCACACGGTTGGACGAAAACAGTACATACAATAATTACAAAATTACTGGAAGGTGAAGCATTGTTATTTATTTCTAGATAAATAAGTGTTGCAACTATCTAGCTATTGGCTCTTGTTTAGATAATTCATTCCTCTTCTAATATATGCAAGTCTGGTCCTTGTTTCAATTATCTTCCCTTCCTGACTACAGTATGTGCAATATGTTTTCAATGTGAATATACTAAGCTGATACAGTCTTGGTGGGAAAACAGGTATCCTTTAAGAAATGTTCAGTAATCCTATCTGATATATATATTAATGGCAAAATAATCCATTGCATGGACAAAGTTCCATAGGCAGCTGATACCTGTTGCTGGTAGGTGGATGTATGACATGTATATTTTGTAGACCATTAAATGTCATACAGGCCTTTAAGAATAGTTGTCACATGACAGCATTGAGATATGTCTCGTGATAGATGGTATTTATATTACAAAATAGATGCTGGTGGTTATCTGTGTACAGACAAATTACTGTAGGAGTTTTGTACATTGAAGCTTGCTAACATGTGCTTAATCTGCTAATGGATAAAAAAAAAAACAGTATTTACAAAGCATAACATATTATATATTTTGGAATAGTTTCTTACAAGTGGAAATAGTAAGAAGTGTGTTTTATCAAAAGGGGCTTGCTTTAACCTTT
>KN884313.1:109835-131552 GCA_000934455.1 Apostichopus parvimensis
TGTTTTGCATATATTTTTGTGATTAAAGGTCCAAGATTGAAGAAGTTAAAAATTACTTTACTCCTCTTTTACCTTACTCACACCTGGGGATTTACCAGGGCTGGAAAACCTTGCGAACCGTCCGAACCAGGTTCGCGGGAAATCCGCGATGCTCGCGGGAAATCCAGCCCGGCTAGCAAAAAAAAAAAATTGGACAAAAAAAAATAGAAAAAAAACGGGACGAAAAATAAAAAAAAAAACACAAAGGACAAAAAAAGTACATCTGTAATAAAACAAAAAGTAAAATTTCACAAGAAAAGTTTCAGAAACAAAAGGAAAATGTTCAGAGAGCGTGCTCGCAATTTTAGTCACAATACCAACGAGTAATGATGTGTCCCCAACCCCACTTACAATGGCTATTTCGCAAGCTTCAGGGTATACGTGTCACACGGACACCCACGGCCCAGCGCGGGAAGGTTGCTGTAATGAATCAGCCTCGCGGGAAATGTTTTGAACAATATTGCCATTCCACGTTTTTTTATATTTGTATTGTATGTTGGTTAGTAAACGTTTTCTTTCGTATGAATTGGACTTCAGTTCAGTGTTCCCACTAAGGTGCGGGATTCCCTTCAACTGACTCAGTAATCCCGCAAAGAAAACATTTGTCTGCTGGAAATCCCCGCATCGTTTTTTTTTTGGCATACGCGATGAATTTATACTCAATGTACAACTTATTCACTTGACCGTATAGAGAAAAAAACTGAAAATCAATTGTGTACGGAAAGTAAGGTGGTAGGCTACACCTTTTAAATTTTACGAAAGATCGAGCAAAACACTTTCGAAAAATTCACGCAAAACTGGCATATCGTACTAAATGCAACTAATGTCATGTAAAAAAGGCTCTAGTGCATCCATTTATGAATATACCGTAAGACCACATCTGGTTTTAAGCGGGGGAAAAAGAAAGTATTTTCTAGCATTTCCAAAAATACCGAAAAAATAATATCCTACCATAGTTAAGTGTATACCAAATAGCCTAACCACCTCGGCGGTTACGGATCTCACGTAACTACAAAATCACAACTAATTGTATTTTGCGGAGTTGACGTTTTCTACAAGAACATGGAAACAATATTTAGCATTGAGTTAATCATGCCAAGTGGCCTAAAACATGTGATTACAAGGGTAACTTTCATAAAGATGGCCATAGCAAGGGGCCTTGATATCGTGCTATGCGTGTATGGTATGGACTGTGCCTCGTGTTTCATGGGGTGTGCATGCGGAGGAGTCAGTTGGTTTGAGGTGTGTTTTACTTACCTAAATGTAACAGGGATATTTTACCTACTTTTCTTGAACGTGTAAGATATCATTTCGCATAACTTTACCGATCCTTTACTGACTGACCTAATTAATTCTAGAGTGGAACGAAAAAAGTTTACTCCATGAAAAGTTCCCTGGCAACGTGCCAAAAAATGTTAACAAACAGGTGTTAGACAGGGGATGAGCTCACAGTTGTTTGGCAAGGTACCTGGGAATATTCGCAGCATATGTACCGTGGTAGTTGGGTAGGGTTAAACACTGCAGTTGTAAACATGTACGCATAGTGCACGCTACTCATTGTTAGGCAGTCTAGAAACAGGGCTTTGCCGAACGTTGTTTGTTTCATAATATCGGAAGTTCTGTAAGTTGCACTTTTTAAAGATTGACAGACAAATTAAATCTCTTATCCTTTTATAACATAATATAGCTACTCTAACTTGTCATTTTAAAATTTTCATCAGTTTCGTGACAATTTAAATTCAAAAAGTTGTCAATATTTTGCATCCTCAACTGCGAATTTTTCATCGCCAAACACGCAAAAATACCAAAAATTTTCGGGGGCTTTCGCCCCCAGGATCCCCACAAGGGGTTCTGTCCCTTGACCCCACCAGGGCCCTAAGGCGGCCCCTGGACCCCACGCCATTATGCTCGCACGCTATGCGTGTTCGATGCGCGAACACCGGCGGGAAATCGGCAGTGTGTTCGCGGGAAATTGAACAAGGTTTTCCAACACTGGGATTTACTACATGGTATTAACCAAATCTTAGATAGTGATCATTTTACCTGATTACCATTCATATCACCGCTACCTTCCCACCATGTGTATTTGTATTTGATGTAATCAAATGAAACATGAACATACAAGTGAATGATGCACTGGGAGAAAGCATCCCTCATTATACCATCCCCCCACCCACACACTCAGATTGTTTGTGACCATTAACACATTTACACCCTCTTCTCATTAATAGGACATTGTCCATCTCATTTTGTCCCCCTTCCTCCCTTTACCTCCCCCCATCCCTTATAGCTCTCTCAAGCCTTTCTTATGCTGGTAATTCCCCTTCAGTATAACCATGGCTTCTTCATTAAGTAGAGATAATAATGAACACACTGCTTTATATGTGAACTAAGACATTACCATGTAGGTTACCATTTAGTGAGCATATGTTTGTGTGAATATCAAATATGTACAATGGCTTTTTTTACAGATTGTACTTGAATCCTGATCAGCTCACCAAAAATCTGCATAGATCTTGTTTCGGATTGCTTAACCATAGATGAATGCACCAATAAACCTCCTCTCGCCTCTTAAGAGGTTACTCCAGTGTTTGTACGCCTCTCACATTCCAATGACATCAGCATCGCTTGACGTCCCTCTGAATTTTTAAAGCGAAAGAGCGAAAAACTTTGAGCAAACTAAACATGTCACGAAATTCCGCCAAAAATGGAGTGATCAGCCGGGGAGTTTGTTACACTCGGTCGCTCATGCTTGTCTCAAGAAAATGTCAAGTTACGAAAACAAATTCCCAGTTTATGAGCAGGCCTGATCTACATTAAAAAATAGTGAAAATATGTATAAATAGTGAATAAAGTGTACTAAATGTGACCCGGCTTTCCTTTACCCTGCAAATTGTTGGCTATTTTGGCAAGACTTCAGAGTAAATGATGGATCATCATGGGATGTACAGCTTTTCACGGGCAGCAGAATCAGCTCGGAGTTCTTCGCTGAAGGATACAGTTTGCTCGATCTGCAGGCCGATAGACATGACTGAACATGATATTAAAGTGTTCCATATGGTAGCTCTCTGAGCATGCTGATGTTATGGTGTATATATAGTAAATACTTAATGTACGACTAGAGACAACCCATAAACTCTGGGA
This sequence comes from Apostichopus parvimensis, assembly GCA_000934455.1. Lineage (NCBI taxonomy): Eukaryota > Metazoa > Echinodermata > Holothuroidea > Aspidochirotida > Stichopodidae > Apostichopus > Apostichopus parvimensis. Next base: position 113,019 of record KN884313.1, read on the forward strand.
GCAGATGTGGAAATTCGCCACACCTCAAACGAATTTGAACTACACTTTTGATTGTGTACATGTACTATAGCCACATAGTAAAGAAACTGAATTTGAATCTATCAGAAACTGAATTTAGTGACACATTTGTAAAATGTAATGTTACTATTAACTTACCTGTCTCCTCACCTCATCAGCACTCTCCCTCTACAAGGAACATGTATTTAAACGTTTTGAACACTGTATACTCTCATGGGTGGTCACTACCTTTCAATGAACTTCTTCATTCCATCACCCAAAGGGCCTAAAAATGTATTTTCTTGCTGTCAATTTTAAAAATTATGACAAAATTACAAATACGAATTAAAAAAGATATATTCAAATACAGGCAGCAGAATGTTAGGAAGTATGTTGAAACTTTTTGTAATATGGTGACCATACTAGCATGTATCTATTTTTTTTTAATGTCAATAGTCTTTATTGACAGTGAATAGTTACAGCTCTGGTACTGTAGCTACTGATTTTGAACCAGTTTTTTTTTGGGGGGGGGGGGGGGGGGGCAACAGTACCTTAGTACCCAAATTTCTGGACCTGGACAGCTGAACGTGGACTGTAGATCTATGATTATGAAGTAGAAACACTGAACCTTTCCATGTGTCTTCACAAGAGAATATACATTGCCATCTGAGCCTTGTCATCATGAATACATCAATGTATATATATCCTAACACTGATGATGTTATACTGCAGCTGTCCAAAATGATGTATTTAGGTCAAACAACTCATATACATAGATTGAAAAAAACAAATAGGTCAGCAAATGCATGGTGGTACTATAGAAGTGGCTGAAAATTTGACTTTTAAATTCCTCAAATTTAAATTCTCTGTGCCATATCTATATATGGACAAAGCATAATATAACTAATGTATGAATACCAGTGACTTATTAAGCAACACATTAAAGGTCATTATTAGCACTTGGTACCTTAAAATATGCTAGGAAGTCAGATAATGGTCGTTAAGTTTCCCAACTTTCAATAAGCATTTAAATGCCTCTCTCAAACCAGGTTTCCTTCTCTGAGACTGGGTAGCTATCTAAAAGTAATCTGTCCCAATGTCTGGGAAGAGAGTGGATGGTCTGAACCTCCAGGAAATAGTTTTAAAAGGGTTTTAGCAATAGCAGCATGCTCAAAGTTGCAGACAATATATGCTGATGTCATTTGAGTGATTTATGTCATTGCAATATTTTGAATGTATCTACGTTGTTTTGTTCACAAGAGTGGATGGAATAGCATGATTCTATCCTGTGTCATAGGTAGACTCAAGTGCCTTAAATCTATGTCAAAGTCACAAATCCTGCTTGGGAGTCAAGAAGCATCTTCCCATCATTTGGGGTTCATGCTTTTTATTTTCATTGTCCCCTTGTGGTTTTACTCCCTTTCACATTCTGCAAGATATTGAAAATAATTTGCCAAATATCCAGAATTCCTCAACTACAGCTGATTGCAAGCCCTGCATCTACTGTTCCTTAAAGAGGCAGCTGTAGCCCAAATATGGGAAAGTGGACATAACTTTAGAAAATTCTAGTATATAACAGCAAACATCTTTTGAAAACTCTTCAAATTTGGCAGATTTTGTGAAGTTGAATGTATTCCATCTAGCAGGGTGTCTAGCAGAGATAATTAATAAACATTGTGCCAAGTCTAAATCTAGTAAATTTTTTAGCTATAGAATGTGTTTCCTGATTTGCAGTCGATATGAATGTTCATAAATGATCGAGTTTTCATAAAGGATCAAGACATATTTGGAAATTGTCATGCTTTGAAAGAGTGATTTGCATGACTTTGTATTGTCAAGGAGAGTATATATACAGTAATCAGATTCCATATTTCATGAAATATGAGAGGTCTAGTCTTGAACCTCAAAGTACCAAACATCGATTGTAAAGGGCTAGTGTGCTTAGTCATAGTTGTTTAGAGCTCAAAATCATTTAGTTGGAGCTTCATCTGTGCAGTCGTCCAAGCCATTCATGCAGCTGTCCAGGAGCTTTTAAACAGTAGTTGGAGTGCCATCTACGCAGGGGTTGGAGCTCTGTCTATACAATGGTTGTACCCCATCTATACAATGGTTGGCGCTGTGTCTATACAGTGGTTGGAGCTCCATCTATATGGTGGTTGGAGCTCCATCTATGCAGTAGGTGGAGCTCCATCTATACGGTGGTTGGAGCTCCATCTTTACGGTGGTTGGAGCTCCAGCTATGCAGTATTTAGGGCTGTGTCTATGCAGTAGTCGGAGCTCCATCTTTACGGTGGTTGGAGCTCTATCTATTCAGTAGTTGGGGCTCTCTCTATTGGTGGTTGGAGCTCCATCTTTACGGTGGTTGGAGATACATCAATGCGGTGGTTGTAGCTACATCTATATGGTGGTTGGAGCTCCATCTATGCAGTAGTTGGAACACCATCCATACGGTGGTTGGCGCTCCATCTTTACAGTGGTTGGAGCTCCATCTATTCAGTAGTTGGAGCTCCGTCTATACGGTGGTCTGAGATTCATCTACCTGTTGCATGGAGCTGCCTGTCTTACCTATAATTTCACATTTGGCACCTGCCATTGGATTTATGAAACAGCTAATCGATCAAACTTTGACAATCCTTCCAGCTCACTTCCTGCAAGACTGTCTCTCAGTACCTGTTATCATGTTCAAGCTCTAGTAATTTTGCGGCTGACAAGATTGCCAAACGAAATTATAGTCACAGCAGCATTGATGTACAGACCGATACAAAATTCATGTTTAGGCAAAGTGTTTACTTTTTGTCGATTACTGACAAACTTGATCAGTTTTGTGTTCTTAGTTTAAAATATAATAATTACTGTACCTTATATTGGATAAGCAGTGTTGAAATGAAAGGACTCAAGTATAACATTTAGATACAAGGTTTTGACATTTCCAATGACATGACATATTTTCATTTCAGCATATCTTGTGATATCTTGTGTACATAACCAACAATATGCCTTCCTTTTAATATCTCTCAGTGGACCTTCTTGTAAACACTCTTGAAGAAATGAAGAAATCAACCCAATTTAACCCATGTATTTGCTGTATATATGTGGTTGACGCAACAATATTAACAGGGATGCAACATATACCCTAATGTCTCAATCAATTTCTTGTGGTCATAATATTACAGTGTGTTTCAATACTATCACTGTTGTGTACTGTATACACATAGCTAATTCATGAAACACTCAGATCCTGACTTAAGGTTACTTACATATTATGGATAATTAATAGTCAATCACCTCGGTGCAACTGTGTCCTATTTATAAATTTTATAATTTATACTGGAATAAAGAAATTGAAATTGAAAATTTAAACATGGTTATCATTGAGAACCTGGGAATCTGTCATACTTTAAATTAACTCCCACCCCCATCCCACTGGCTTTTCCTCAGTTTAAGTTTCTTCAGATTTCACAGAAGCATGGTGGAAGGAGTGGTGCAGGGAATAAATGCCTAGCTATATCTGTGCTCTTTTCCATACCTTTAGCTAATGGTTTAGCATATGCTACAGTTTACCAGTGTTCTTGTTCATTTCAGTCTGTCTGGGATACATTTGGAAATTTGATGACTATGACCAAATTTTCATTTCATGGTTTTGTTGTTTCATCATAATTAACAAGTTAACTGTTGTGAATTTCTAAAAATATCACCATAATTGAGTATTGTCATGGTGAATGCATCATTTCCGAAGCTGTTTGATACAGATTATATTACTTTTCTCATTAACTGTTGCAATTTTTGAAGTAATTCTAGATGTGAAAGTTTGTATGAAATTTATGCTTCTGAATAATTCCCTTAGGACGTACAGTAATGTTTCTCCATCAGCGACTTAGTTACAATTGCTGTTAGGATATTTTCTTTCTTTTTTCTTCATTTGTTTTGAATGATTTTGTTGATTTTAATAAAAAGCTTTTGTTTCAAAGAAAGCTTGACAGATGTCTGTGCTGTGTTTCAAATCTCAACGGAGTTGAAGTATTCTATGAAGCAAAGCACATTATCAAATATCCCTTTTGCCTTGGAGAGGATTTGTGAAATCCACTGCGCATACATTTTTTAGTATTTTCTACCTAACAAGATAGATTGTTTTCGATGATGGCGATGATTCTCGAGAAGATTTTGTATAATAATTGACTAACAAACATACAGATCGTCAGTAATCATAGGTTTTGAATATTTTATGAAGTAGAGCTTTATACTTCAAACACATTTACAGTGCATTTATGCCAGGATTTATTTCCAAATACACTGATTGTGCAATGCTTTGACCAATGAGCTTGGGGACGGAAGGCAAGGAGAGGTGGTACAACATTAAAACTAATTTAATAAAAACATAAAATAGGGTCCCCAACAATAGTTAGTCCTACAAACTTGCAAAAAACTTGAAAAAAGAAAGAAGGTGCATAACAAATTTGAAAGGTTGAGCAGAAAGATCTTGCTTGAAGATAATTTCAAAAAAGTTTGTTATAATACCATCACTCCTCTCTTACCTGTCTCCTAACCGTATGCACTCCGATCCACCCAATTACATCACTCCTCCCTTACCTGTCTCCTGGCCATATGCACTCGGATCCACACTAGCCAAAGAACTGGTAACATTCTTTCAAATTACATTATTTTTATTGCAGGCAAAAACAGTTGATTGTTTGTTTCACCAGCTCAAACTTGCCATTCTCCCTTACTTTGCCCCTCAAATGCTTTTAATTTTGCTAAATATTCCCACGTTATTAAACGTTTTTTTACTTTCGTAGCACCTACTGTTTACTTTCGTAAGTCGTTAACCACTGACATACCTCAGTTTCATGACTGTTTGGCATTGGCTGGACATTAAAAGTGGTATGTGATTGTGTTTTTGAGATGTATACAGTTTGATCAAGAATTTAAGTTTTGGATAAAGTTTGATTATTTTAAGGGGGGATAGGAGAGGCTGTCTGCTCTCAGAAAATATTACTCAAGTAAAAAAACAACTCTGTTGAAAGTAAATTAGCCCGCCGTAAAACTGTGACTCTAGGTTTCGAGATCTCTGTGACAGCTAGATAGTAAATGAAGAGTGCCTGTTTGGATTGCTTACTGTATTTATCATTGTAAGGTTCAATGCTCAGTGTAGTTTGACAGGTGGGGGAGGGGGTGCCATTGGTGGATATTTCTGTTGGATGGGGGAGGGGGGAGGATCATTAGAAGATCCAAATTGGAGTATGTGTGAACTAAGTTGTATGGCTAAATTCCTGAGAATTTATGAAAGGTCCTTGAAAAATAAAGCCCTTGGGAACCATTTGTAGAGGCTAACCAGGAGTATCAAAGTAAAGGCTAGATAGTTCGGTTTGTATACCATATATTGGTGAATAGGTGGTGTAATTAGGCATTGTAGTTTTCTGTAGGTCTGTATAGGAGGCGTAGATGGGGTTCGATCATTACAGAACAATATATAGATAGGGTCCCTTATTGCACTATAAAGTACTAGTGCCACACTGCAGCTACTCATGTTGACTGTACCATACAAATGCACATGTAGGAATCTCTATAAACCTAAAGAGGAGGCAATTATGTAGAAATACCAGCTTCAGTTTGAGACTATGTATAGACCAGTCAAGACTGGTCGCATAGTTTAGGCTAAAATCTATCGATGCCTCTGTCAATTTGCCAACAATTTTTCACTGCAGGACTTTTCTTCTGTTTTTAACCCAATTTTCATATTTTGTTCTTTCTTAACACATAGAAGTCAACCTTTAAGTTAGTTTTAAAGCCTCAAGCGAACATTCATGAGATCCTAAATTCTAGGCCAAATTCTGCCGAATTTTATTTCAAAATCGCAGCTTTTGACTTTCGACGTGCGCGGAAGACTTTATTTACACTGTATCGTAGCATGCACATATCCAATGTGCTTACAGTACATGACATTTATATGTGCTAACAGTGTACTCTCCTAACTTAACTTCATTTTTTCAGTTTACATACTGTACATACAGTATGTATTCACTGCTGTCAGCATCTACTGTACACACTCTGCACATTGTGCAGTGTGTGTAACAAATTTGTATGTAAACCCTCTACTAGTTATGACAGTATGTGATGGCTGACTGAAAATTAATAATCATGAGTGACATTATTGATTGATAATGAATATTGTATTACTTGTTAGGCTAGTGTCAAATCTACCAAGAACTGCTATCATATTGTATAGTCAAAGAAAAACAGAGAACTGTAGGGTAATACTTTTGACCTCCTTTTGATTGAAATATAAAAAAAATTAACTCTATTTCCAAAAACTAAGGGGGAAAAAATGCTCTTGCTTTGTGAAAATTCAATTGATACTGTAATGAATAAGTGGTGGTGCGTTGCACAATTAAGCCATGTATAATAACGTGCATATTGTGCTGTTCCTTCCATATAGTCTATGGTTGGTCTGTGTAACAGTCATGTATGTATATCACGATTGTCATTATGAAATTTCCACCAGACATTTGGGAAAAATTTAAACAAGGAAGGAATGAGTTATTAGAGCATGAGATTTAGGGTAATTATAGTGTTTCTTACCACATTGTAATATTATATATATAGATATAGATAGATATATATGTATATATATGTATATGTATACACATATATGTCATTTTGTAAGGCTGTTTGTTAAGTTTCCCAATTGATCAAATTTGTACTTCAGATATAAACTTGGATTAACATCGGTCATTTCGAACACCAGAGTACTTCATACCAAACCATTCTAATAATCTTATTAATTATTGTCAAATATTCTCCTCTTTCTGAGTACTGCCCTCCTTCCTTCTTTCATATTTATAATATATAATATTTTATTATATTCTTTGTTCCTTTCTGTTTCCTCACAGGTTCATAGACCTAAAGGTTCTGATAATACAGCTAGAGGTCAGAGAGTTCATCTACAGCTGTGGGACACAGCGGGACAAGAGAGGTAAGAGCACACTCACCCCATAATAACCCACATGAGGTCTCCTTACCTATTAAGGGTTATCACTACTACCTCAACATTGTACCTTGCTATGATTCTCTGGAGGTGTTTTTTCCTGGTGGTTCTAATTCTCCCAATTATTCTCAGAAATTGCTGGAGTAAAATGTACTGAAAATGACAGGGGAAAATAGCCCAATAGGTTGATTATTGGTGACCAGCCTTTTTTATCTATTCAATATTGACTTCGCTCCTTGCTTACCTGTCTCCCCGCAACCATAGCACTCTCATTCTACTGTGTCAAGAATGAACTGGTAATCTTTTAACACTATGCGCCCTGTATGGCCAGACCCTTTTGGTTTCAATGCCCTTCTCATTCTACCACCAATGTCTGTTTCGTTCACTTTTTGTGTGGATTCGATTTCAACTTAATTTGATTGGAACGGTTACCAAAAGATCTTTGTTTGGTAGTTTCTGGACGTAGGAATACTATTATTCATCGTGCGCAGCCCGATAAGTATCCCTTATTGATTAGGGAAGGGTTTTAAGACTATTTTTCGGAAGTGGTTCCCTCCCTGTTTTGCTTTACGTGTTCGGGTACAGGTAGCAGTTCCGCTAAATCTAACTTATACGAGTGTGTCAAGGTTGTCAGGAGACAGGTAAGCTGGTCACTCGTAAATATCCAAACCAGTATGTTTTGCACTTTTTAGGGGTAAAACAGATGACATTTAAACAGTTATTTATAACTGACAATGTTTATGTATGTTCCAGTTTTGTCATTCCCTGTTTTAGCAAACTTGCCTTTTAAATCTTCAGTAGTTCATGACAGGTAATGATAATGGCATGGTAAATGGTGTATGACATATTGAACAGTTCTGGCTTGTTTAGCAGACCATTAGTTAATAATGCCGTCATACTTTTATGATATTTCATATCAAGTTCAAAAACTTTGAATAAACCAGATGCATTAGTAGAAGAAGAAAATGTCACTAATAGTTAAAAACATTTGTAATGTTTGTGAATTTTTAAAGTTGATGCAAACATTCTTCACTATAGTGAGTGACTATTTACAAGATGGCATCGAAAAAAGCCTGTTTACGTACGGTGTAATGTACTTTAAAAACTTCAATCTGAGTGACTGCATCACAAGAGATGATTTGTTAAAAGTCTTTGCGTTTATAGACAAGTCTCTCATCAACATATGCCCTTTCCCATCGAGCTATTAAAACTACAATAAAATTGGTAAAATTGTTAATATCAATGCTGCCCTCCTGTTCTACTTCCTGGTCCCATTCTCCTACCAAATTTGCCATCCTGAGTTCCTACCACTACACGTACTGCATTCAACGCAGATAGCAATACAAAGTTAACGTGCAGCTCTTCCCTTTCAACCTTGATCTTGTTCTGCATGTATAAAAGTGAAGAGTTGGATCCAAATCTGTATTGCATAATATTCACACTAGGATTTTCACCATGAGGTCTATATTGAAGTTAGATCTCTCAGTATATAGTTTCACTCTTGAAGCACAGGCGGGCCTTTCTATGCAAATTAAAGGGGGTATTCCAGTGGCTGAATTTGGTTTCAAAACCACAGCATCTTGTATGGTGAAGATATCAATTTTCCGATTTGATGGTAATATTTGAATACATGATGGCAACAGCAGAGTGAATGATGTCATCAGGGCTATTCAGGCTGAAAATGTTTATTTTTTATTTTTTTATTTAACTCACTGTACATTCACAGAGGAAAGAAACCATTCTCAAAAAACTTTGCTTTTGAAGAAACTTTAAATATGGAGCTTAATATATAAATTGCAACTGTATCAGGTTTGAAGGATAGGTCAACATGAATATTAAGCATTTGAAGAGCATTTGCCATAATGACATCACAGACCAGCAACTATGATCTAGTCCCTGGAAGAATCCAGGTGTTATAGCCAGTCCACTAGGTCACATTTAAGCAACCTTATCTGGAGTTAGGAACCAGATCTTGAGATGAGGGTTTCAACATATGAATGCCATACTGTCTGTCACTGGAATATCCCTTTAAACATCTGCTTGTCACATTAGTAGTCGAGATGGGGCTTTCACCTCATTCAGCATTACAGTAAATATGCTTCCCTCTTGCACATAGAAAGTACCATATGATCACATGCTCGCTGTCTTGCTCCTTCAGGTTAGAACGGGGCCATTTTGCTTAGATGCGTACCTACCTCCAAAAATAATAGTAAAAGATGTTGTTCACATCAATGTTGCTCCTCATTGTATTAAATAATTTCAGAACTGGAAATGCTGCAGTGCATTGTTGATGTTGATCAAATATGTTATTTAATAGTTAAACATCAGCATGCAAAGTGTTAAGACACATCTAGACACATCAACCTACCACTATGACTAATGATACCATAGTAACACAGTAGTTAATGTTCCTTAATTATATCAACATCCACTGCAGTGTGGAGATACATCGAGGCACAACAAGCTGATGTGTCTAAGGATACCATAGTAATATATTAGTTAATGTTACTGAATAGTTAGATCAACACACACACTGTTAAGATACATTTAGACACAAGCTGCTGAGACTACAATCATAATAATACAACTTAGTTAATGTTACTTAATAATAACTTCAACATAGACACACACAGTGTTAAGACAAATCTAGATAGCAAGCTGCTGAGACTATAACAATACCATAGTAACACATTAGTTAATGTAACTTAATAATTACATCAACTCACACAGTGTTAAGATACATCTACAGTAGACACATCAACCTACCACTATGACTAATGATACCATAGTAACGCAGTAGTTTATATTACCTAATAACAACAACATATGCTTGCAGATACATTCAGACACAACATGTTGATGTGTCCAAAAATACCATAAAGTGTCTACACATTAATGATACTTCATAGTTATCACATGTAGACTCAGCAGTTGATCTATACAACTGTCTTATGATGCCATAAGAACCACCATGTAATGAAGATGTAATTGCATTAAGCACTTGCTAATGTAACAACCACCTGCATCCAGCACATTAATCACATGGTGCATAATCTGTTTAGAGTAGACAACATCGATGCCAATATGTAAAACAGCTTGAACAGGTCTAGTGTATGACATGTATATCTGAAGCTGGTTTTACCAGACTGTTCCATTAGTGGATGTAATTCAATTTATGAGCCAGTGATGACTAACATTATCAGTCATGTTAGACAAGGTTAGCCCTCCTCATCTTACATCACATCCAACTCATCAATAATAATTATACTTTGATTTTCTTCCTGACAAGAATAAATTCATCTTCTGCTGCTGTCAAAGTTCCTTCCCTGGATATCCTCCCCCCCCCCCCATATCAAGTCATATGCTTATGTCATCATCTTAGAAAGATTCTGTCATGTGATGTAAATTAGTGTGGACAGAATTATGAGTTACTGCATGCTTGATATTTAAGTGAAGGTTATCTTGATGGAATTACATAGTGTGTGCAATGCTATGTTAAAGTGAAACCAACTTACACCAAAGTGTGCTAGTAGAAAGTCCAAAAGAAAAACCTACTTTCAGCCAACTACTAAACTAAAATTGTTCATATCAATTTTCAAGTTCGTGGATTGGAGAAATTTTGACAACTTTTTTACTTCCCTTCTATTTTTGGAAGCCCACATCCCCCGCCCCACCCCCACCCCCAATTTCACAAGTTAAAAACTGAAGCAGTCAGGTCAGTTTTAATTTCTTATTTGCATTTCTCAACCTTTACAGTAAATACCTATAACGCAAGTACTGAATAAATACAGTAAATCTGTACATGGGTGACTTCTTGGGGTTTGTATTTTGTTGTCAATATTACTAAAGATCATATTGCCCACAAATATGTATGCTAAAAAGTAACATAATGGACACTCATATTTAATGAGCAGTTTTCTGCTAGCTTTAGCACATTTTTCTTAATTTGATTTATATATCATCGCCTAATTTAACCCTCGTTAAGATAGTTCTAGTGAATGCAGTTGTGTATCTAGATTTGTAGCCCTAGTTCTTAAGGCAAGAAGAAGGACCATGTGATATGTCATTCCTTTTAAAGTGATTTCATTGTCCTCCTCATAAATTTTTTTTTTTGTATGTAAATTATAATACTACTAGAATATGCATGAGTATATTAGGTCAACTGAATAGTGAAAAGTTCAATATTCAGTAGGTTATTAGGTGAAGTGAATACTGAAACTATTCCAGTGTGTTAAGTCAAGTGAAAATATAATATTCATGAGTTCATTTGGAGAAGTGAACACTGTCTTGAATATTCATGATATGCAAATTGTCCTTTGCTGTGTATACTGTAATACACTACAAGATACACTGTACTCTTATACTACATGTACTGTACATATATAGTGTGTATGCACCATTCTCTGTAGATCTATCTCATGGCTTTGTTTCTATTAATGAATCAAGCTGTTCAGTTTCTTGTGCCTAGGATCTATCTTTTATTAAAAAAAGAATCAATAACTGGAAGGCCACTAGCATGGAACCTCTGTATGGACAAGATAAATTGCCCTGCCATGATGCAAGATGAGGTACATTCTTCTCATAATTATTAGTAATTACTGTAGACTGCCTACTGTAGTGTTATCTTAAATTCCCTTCCCAGCCTTTTGGCTAAGATCATGTTCAGCATATGTTCCCTTCCTAAGGGGCTCGTAGTGCTCCCTTGATATAACATGCAGGTACAGTCTTGAAGTAAGGACTGGGCTTAAGAGTGGATCAAGTTGTTTGATTTTCAGGCCCAGGCCCAACTTTCAGAGGACAGCTATTCCTTTACAGTATTTACTTAGTATACTGTACGATGCCGTTTTGGATTTTGGATCACAAGTTGTCATAAATGGTTAGGACATCTTACTTATTACAATTGAAAGTTACCCTCCTTCATCTCCCCTCCCACATACACACACAAAAGTCTCTTTGATAGAAAGAAAAGCATTCATTATTCTATTTAATCAGAATGTTCCTAATGAGCAAATCTTTGTTTTGGAGTAATAATAGCTGTATGTACACTACAGTATGAGGTTAGTATTAGTCTGAAGACCTAACCAGCTAATGCATTACTTAGGTAAACCGTTCACTTTGTGGTAACAATGTGACAAGGTTTCCTTTTGTATCTCTATAAATTTCTGTGGCATTTGATAACATTCTTAATTACTCATAAGAACTCGACAGGTTCTTGTCATCCTTGCCACCTCTTTATACCTTCAAATTAACTTACATTTTACAGCTCAATGAAAAAAACCTGACAGTCCAGAAAATTGTTAGTGCCAAATAAGCCACATTTCCAGGGAAGTTTTCTCCTGTTGGTACTCTTTTCTTTTTTTTGATGAGATGAACAGAACCAAAAATATTAATGGGAATTTGATTTGTGTTATTGCTGTACTTTTAGGGACAGTGAGTTTCTGACTGCTGTAAACATTCTGTACCTTGTTACTTTATTTTGTAGTGTTGTGTATTTTACCTGACAGATGTGAAATGCATGCACAGAACAAAATGTGTGTCATTTTGTATTCAGTTAAGTGACATTTTAAACTTCATTAGTGAAAACCTATCAACATTTTGCATTTAAATCTCAGTAGATTTCCATAGTTACTCAGCACTGTCTGCAATACAAACATTTCAAACCACCGCCCTCGGTTAAACCCATCTTAGTGTTCATAAAACATGGCAAGATTACCGTGCTATTTAACCAAGAGTTCACATAATTGACATAGATGAATCTGGAGTGTTAGCTGGAGTGTTAAGGAGTGTTAGCTCAGTGGTTAACACCGGTGCCTTTCAATCATAAGGTCCCGAGTTTAATGTATGTCGTCTAGTTACAGAGTTGTTGACAATTCATAATCATGGAAGTTAAATATGAATCGCAGAGACTTACTTTGGTCAGCTTGCGGCTTTGATAAGCCAATGATGGCTTCTTGGCGAGTTCCTGTTTGCAGGAGGATCTAAAATACATACAAATATACATACATACATACATGGATCTAGTTGTAATGCTGTTATAGAATTCTTTCATTGTATAATGCTTGTACTGCATTTCATGTTACCATGCTCCTTGAAGCTCTCAGTACATACAAATTTCTATTTGAAATCCGTAAGATCACCTTTCTTTTGGTGGGAATTTGTGCATTTTGTTGGAAATTAATGACCTGGCCCTGATAGTTAATATGCACTACATATCAATGATGTAGGAACACATGAATTTCTGTTACTGAGAATAACACATGTACAGTACTTTTCATCTTATATGCAAATTAGGCTAGGGGTCAAGGTTCATCTGTTCGTGACTGTTTATGCCTTGGGATACAGAAGTAACTTCACTAAGTAGTACACCTCTCTAGGGGTACAGTAGTTACTTCACTAAGTAGTACACCTCTCTAGGGGTACAGTAGTAACTTCACAAAGTAGTGCACATTTCTAGGGATACAGTAGTAACTTCACAAAGTAGTGCACCTTTCTTGGGATACAGTTGTTAATTCACAAAGTAGTACACCTTTCTTGGGATACAGTAGTAACTTCACAAAGTAGTGCACCTTTCAATATACTTTCAACAACGTAGTGAACGTCAGACACTCATGATCAGTAGTTAGAAGATGCTTGTAATAGTTACCTGTGAAGATGTCATACACAAATATCCTTTAGAATGACCTTCATTTTGCATGATTAAGTATTGCTTCTGACTTCTCAAGGATTCTATTAATACTTAAGTAGACATCTGTCATGTATGGGCCAAACAGATACTTAAGATTGAGAATAAGATTGTTTGGATGCACACTAATGCATAAGGATGTGTAGTATGGTGTTAAAATTGTGGTTTAAAAGCAGGTACTTAAAGTCTCAATACGTGTTTGCTGATGAATTTCGGAAAACAAACTTTCGAAGCAGATTCGGGTGTTACTTTTTCTAAATATATCCTAACCAGGTGGGTTTAATGGAGAAAAGCTGTCACAATTGAAAGAATTTTGATTTCTGTTGCCCTTATGGCGCGAACGATTTACCGAAAATCATTGCGACCTTCCATTTCAGCATGCTCATTACACAAATGTAACCTATATATGTACTGGTATCGTCCACTTTTCTTACCCAATTCCACAGAGGAAACATCTGAAAATACCTGTTTATTCATTGCAACTAGGAAATGACACAATATGGCAAGCTACATTGGTAAGACCTAAAGAAAGATACTATTCAAGAGACCTAACACAGGCTAGCCACGAAAGTGAAAGTAAGATATGCCTAACGGTTGTAAACAAAACAGAGATATTTGATGGGCGCACGATCTGTTGGGCAGGTCTTGCAAATTTTGATTGAAGTTTGTAGAATCTACAGACTCGTTAAAAAATCTGGCGACTTTTATTCAGCTCAAAATGTTTAACGACAGATAAATCCATAAAAATAACGAATATTAATATTAATATGAAAATTGCATAGAACTGTGTTATATCTACTGAGCTTTTAGGGCAGCAAGCTGGAAAGGTCGAAAGCTTAAATTTGGTAAACACTCATTGATACTTTCAGTCAGTTCTGTGACTGTCATAAACACAGAATTGTCCCAACAATATAATATGGACAAGGTCATGAAAAAGATGAAACATTAACTTGACAAATCATAGGAAAGTCATATTTAGCTGTTCTGTTCGAGCCTGGCACTGCCAGGATTTATGATCCAACTTTTTATCAATTGTAATAAATCTAAAATGCTGCATTAAACTTCATATCAACAGCAGGGCACCAATGTATGTAATCGAACACTATCTTTGCATACACAAATCTGCAATGTATTATAAATATGTCATATGAAACCTGTGTTTGTGTCTGTCTATTGATTTGTGTGGTTCCTAGGAGCTGCATAAGCCGAAACATTAAACTTAGTATTTTCGAGGCTTTATTAAAGAGTATTTTTTTGTACAATTGAACGAAGGATCTTGATCGCAAAATTGACACTTTTCAGAGGAGACTACTTTGTAATATTCTCAACATTAGATGGACCAATAACAATTGGTTATAAAACAATGAGCTCTACAATGAAACCAACCAAACACCTTGGTCATCCATAGTCGCACATAGAAGATTGAGATTTTTCGGTCATGTAGCAAGACTCCAGGAGGACGCTCCAGCAAAGGTTGCTTTAAGAGAAGAATTGAGACATACTGCTAAACCAGTTGGAAGGCCTGTGACTACCTTGCTTGGAAAAATAAAGTCGCGGACGTTTACATTAACAATTTCTAGGAAGCAATAAACCTTGCGCAAGATCGTGATACGTGGCGGAGGTTAATCACTGAGCATGTCGGATAGATGAGACTCAACTTACTACTAGTACTAGGAGCTGACTAAACTATTCCTTGATTGGACTGGGAGAGCCATCTTATAATCATACAGTACTCTATGGTTATCTGTATTCATACAACTAGACGGGGGGGGGGATGTTGGGGGAATGGGGTGGTAAGGCCCTGTTATCAAGGGATTTTTGGCGGTGGCATAAGTTGTCAATTGTTCAAAATGTAAGTTACACCAAAGGTAAGGTGAATCTTGCAGTTAGAAATAGCTTTGGACAACTAATCAATGTGTTATGTAGCAAATGTAGTAATGTGGCACGTGCAAGGAATTATTTTATTTTATTTTATGGAAAACAGCAATACCACAATATAATAATCAGCTGGAATCGTTATCGTTAAATCACCAGAGAACCTTGCTGTTTATTTTATGACTATGGCATCAGGTAACATTGATGATGACGGAACAAGTGTCTTTGGTATTTCAATACTAATTTGAAATTTATTCCACTGCAAATTTAAGTTTGAGCACTGGTCTGATACTCTCTCTACCCTAATCTAACATAAACAAAACACCACTGAACCCTGTGCAGGGTTATTACCTTACAATAGACCTATAATATATAAAAATATTAAAAATATTAAAAAAAAATAATAATATATAAAAATAAGCTATTGTAACCCAGAGCTTATTCCCTGCACCCATACCCTCCGATTCATCATTTTCATATTACAAGTATTAAATTCCTTGAGAAAGGTTTATGAATTATTTAAGAACACCTTCTGAAAATTAATGTATCCTTGACTTGCCACAAACTCTGTCATAAAGTTATTGGAAAATATATATCATAGCCTTGGATCAGAAGGATAACATGTTTCCAAGAGCAGCCTCTTACAGATGTAAAATATTTTAAATAGTTTTTGTAAGCTCAAGAAATTGATCCTTAATGGAAGCTTCAAGTGTTCCATTTTCTTGCTGACAGAGAGATTATTTTGCATGAAACTGCTTTAAAGAATATCAGCTTTTTGAAACCGCATAGGAGAATCTGTTGTTGTGTGCTTTTATAAGTGACACAGTGAAGAAATGAATGTCTCACAAGACAATTGCTGGGCTGATTAAAATGCAAGATTAAACCTTTTCTGCATTTGCAATGAGAAAAGGGAAAACTTGCATTGGTTATTAACTTCGCTCCTAGCTTACCTGTCTGCCCACAACCTTAGCACTCTTGTTCTACCATGCCTAGAATGAATTGGTAATCTTTTGAACAGTGCGCCCTCTAAGAACGGCCCCTCCAGTCAGTGCCCTTCTCATTTTACTACCCAAAGTGCCTTGATTGTTCGTACATGGATTATTTTCAACTTAATTCGATCGGAACAGATATCAACCTTCTGTGAATAGCTTCATTGATTTGTTGTTAGTTTGATCTGTGTGTGAATTAAATTCTTTTTTTAAACCGATTTCAACAACCTCCTGATACCACGGTCATGATAGGAGGGTACAATGATATGATTTGGGCAGCCAGCCATTTTAGTACACCACCATTTAAGTTCTCACCTTTTCTTACTTTGAATGAAACACAACTTGTGGAACAGTTTCATTATCGTGACATTAATTGACCTCACAATCTGTAATTCCTCAAGTAGTGCAAGAGATCTATTTTAAGCAAAGGAATTAGTTTCGAGAGCTAAAACTTTTATCGTTTATCTGTCAACATATTTGAAGACATCGCTGTGCTGGCCCTCAAGTTAGGCTTAAATTACACAGAAGATTAAAATATTCTGTGATGGGTAAAGACAGATGCTCTTTGAAGTAAAGAGCTTTCTAGTTGTTCTCACAGTTATAGCAGCAACAAGAAATCTCCTTGTACTCATAATTCATGTAGATATTTGTACTCATATTCTGAATGGTACCAAAGAGGAATTATTCCTGAATTGGTACTCACGCTAAGAGAGTTGTAATTTTAAACTCAGCGATAGCATAGGGAAGTCTCCTTGTACTCATAATTCATGTAGATATTTGAACTAATATTCTGAATGGTACCAAAAGGGAATTATTGTTGAATTGGTACTCATGCTAAGATAGTTGTAATTGTAAACTCAGTTATAGCATCTAGGGTTCCAGTCTCCTTGTACTCATAATTCATGTAGATATTTGTACTCATATTCGCAATGGTACCAAAGGGGAATTATTCTTGAATTTGTACTCATGCTAAGAGTGTAATTGTCCTCACAGTTATAGTATAGGGAAGTCTCCATGTACTCATAATTCATGTAGATATTTGTACTCATATTCGCAATGGTACCAAAGGGGAATTATTCTTGAATTTGTACTCATGCTAAGAGTGTAATTGTCCTCACAGTTATAGTATAGGGAAGTCTCCATGTACTCATAATTCATGTAGATATTTGTACTCATATTCGCAATGGTACCAAGGGGGAATTATTCTTGAATTGTTACTCATGCTTAGAGAGTTGTAATTGTACTAAGTTATAGCATAGGGAATTCTCCCTGTACTCAATACAAATCATACTGTTGTACTCATACTGGTTATTATAACTGGAAAAAACCTGTAAGGGTTAGTGTAATAATAAACAGTAACGCAGGGTTACCAATAACTGAAAAGTACAGGCTTAACTGTGAGAGATAGTGTGATGTGATATATGCTGAGTTGTAGCAATAACTGAAGCAAATTTACAAGGTTAGTGATTAACGAAGGGTTTAAAATAACTCAGAAATGCAGGCAAAACTTATCGTTACAGACAAAAAGCTATTTACCTTAATTGTCTGCAGAATGGACAAACTAAAAGCAATGACAGAATTTTTCAAAATTATCCCATTTATATATATCTAGGATTTACCATAATTTGAGAAAATATTTCAGGAAATACAGTATATTACCGTTAAAGAAGAAAGTATCCCAGCGAGAGGGAGAGAGTGTGTAAATTATAGACTGCCTGAGCGTTTGTGAAAATTCATCGTAAGAGTCTTGAGTGATGTGGTTATCATTTCATTCTGTTATTTTTTTGACATTTTTTTTCTTTAAGCTTTATCTCGTGCCCTACGGCTCCATATTGAATCTCTCGACTTCTGCAATAAGTTTAAGAGAGAGCTAGATCCATCCTCAGAATAAAGAAGAAGAAAGAAAAAAACACAAAATTTGAAACTTTCATCGCAAGTTTAAACGAAGTGACAGATAGGAAGAGAAGCAGCATTTCTTTCTCTTCGGTGGCGGAATAAATGTACGGTCT
>KN884315.1:18788-34376 GCA_000934455.1 Apostichopus parvimensis
ACTTCTCCCACCATATCAAGTATATTTTCAGGTGATTTATACCAAATAGATATAGTTTTGGGGTGTTTTAAGGCTTAGGTGTCCGGAATTGGAAGTGTCCATGCTACTGAAAGAGCAACTGCGCCACCAATTTTATCACCAGCGCCACACTGTGGGCCGGGTGTCCGAACTTTGCAATATTCTAGCAAAGAAATACCAGTTCCACAATCACGAAGAATCTTCTTGGAATACAACGTGAAAAGTTTGCAGGAAAGAAAGTTTGGCCGTGTATCGTAATATAACACACTTCTCCCACCATATCAAGTATATTTTCAGGTGATTAAAACCAGAAGATATAGTTTTGGGGTGTTTTAAGGCTTAGGTGTCCGAACTTCGAAGTGTCCATGCTACTACTAGCCTACCCTTAGTAATAAGGCCAAGGCTCATTACTTATTTGAACATGTTAGGCCTAACAACGGCTTCTGACCTGTTTACTTGTCTATGATAGTCCAAAAAGTTATCACCCATAAAAAAACCTGGTTATGAGGGAGGGACAGTTGTCTGCAGGTGAGTGACAGTGGTGCATGACCCCGTGGCCCTAGGCGACCTACATTATAAGGAGTTCCATGCCTGTTCTTTTGCATGTGGAAAATGTTGGTATTCTGTTGGGAGGGTCTGTGGCTGGAATTACAGAAAACTGTTTACAAAGGAAATCCAAAAGATTGTTATTGATGTTTTCCTTTGATGTTTACAATGTTGCATACTGTAGCAAAGTTACATCTTAAACAAGTAACACACAGGTAACTTCCAGCATGAACCTAGGGCACTCTTGTGCCGAGACTTAAAACAAAGCATTTGCAGGCATAAGTAAGTCCCTGTAATTTGTGATTGTGTTGATGATATAGGAGTCAAATTCTGTTCCATAAAAGGAATCTATGTGACAGTGTTCACATGTGTCTAGTGTACAGTACATGTTAGCCTATTATACTGTTTAGTAGTTAGTATTAATATATTAGGGACAAGGTACTCTTATCAGTCTAAGCTGTGTTAGGGTACAAAATAATATCTGATGTTATAGACAATTGACTCAAATCATTATTCCATAGAATAACCTGGTCTTAGCTGCCAATCTAATCTAGTTTGGAATGACAAAAGTGATGGTTATACCTCATAAATTATTGTTGAGCTCTTGGCCAGTTCCATTACAGCATGGCAAACTGTTACCATGACATATGTCACTCAGTTTGTTACATTCTAACCAATGAGAGTATTGAAGAATTGTCGCTCATTCATTCTCAAAACCAGTCAGTTTTCGGGACTCCGCCAATAACAATTCGATACATACAGTATGTTAGTTATCAGTATGTCTTGGATTAAATGTAGGAAAAGAAAACCGAGTACTGTATCTTCAGCCAGTTCACAGTCTAAATCTTCATCTTTTTGCAGGAAAATAAAAGTGACTTTGCAAATGTCCCATACAACAGGTCACCACTTATCAAATATTTTGTTCCAGGATTTTTAAACGAATTTAAGAAGCAGTTGATTAGTCACAAGAATAACTGTAGGTAGATTTTATTTTGCAACTGGTCAGTGACTTTTAATAGTACTGACTGTACGTAAAGGTACTTAAAGGTACATATGAAATTGTGGAGGGTTCCTTCCTTGGTTTGATAACTAAAAACCACATTAAATGGGAATTAAACACGGTCATGTAGCTGGCTTCCGATCATACGTTATGGTATCATTACTTAGAAGATGGGAAAACAACACTTTTATCCTCTATCATTTTGAAATGCTGAACCGTTGGGGACGTTTTTTCAAATAATAAAATTTCAGCATTTGTTTGGTTTCTTTTGCAGAGAACAAGTGCTAGAGATGTTTCTCCATGGTTACAACTCTTATATGGTATGTGATCTTACATTGTTTACTGTATCCAATCATCTCTTAAGGTTGAAGAATATCAAGATTTACTTTGTAGTTATTTGTTGACCAAGATACTTTGTTTGGCTATTAAAGGCATTGAGCAGCCCAAGTGAATAACACATTCATGTTAGAAGGGCCCTGATGTATAGTACATCATGTTATCCAGGCTTCATTTGTAGCCAAATTCAAATTTAGAATTGTAGATGCAATGTGAATCATTTATTCCAATTTGACATACTGTACAGAACCCATCAGTGTTGTCATCAGATTGTCAATGTATAGATCAACAGGAAAAACATGGATTTTTGTGTCAATATCTTCATTAATAAATTATATTCATCAAGAGTCTTGAGTGCATAGAATTTATTAGCAATTCCTCCTGGTTGCTGTTTGTCAATTCTTGGGTTGGCCCCTTATAGGCTCCTACAGTAGATTGACCTTTGACCTTCACAAGTAACTCATCAGTGAGTATCTGCCTATCATGCACTCTACAGTAAGAATCATATATTCAGTCACCAACAACTATTCCCACTTTGACATGAATTACTAATTTCAATGTAATTGTATAAGAGATTAAACTTGAACAATTGTAAAACAAGCCAAATATACTATACACTGACATTTATGACATAATTAAGAATGGTTATAAAATGGTCTTCTATGTTGCCTCATTGTCAATCATTGTTAGACATGTTGATTCCATGCTGGAGGCAGAGGGAATCTATGTGATGGTGATGGTGTGTGTGTATGTCTGTGACAATTGCTTGTAAACATGGTAACTCATAAAGTTAATGGTGAATTAACTTCATACTTGGTATGTGGATCCTTCTTATTGAGTACACCAACACTATTCTTTTCTGTGAAGTTCAATGGGTGTTTGGGGTCAGCAGAGGTCAAATTCTGAAACTTTGTAAACATGTAACTCAAAAAGTACATCTTTGTGGAAATTCATATATGATATGCAAATTCAGCTTTTTCAGAACAAGAACCCTTATGAAGTTGGTGGAGGTCAAGGGTCATTTGGGGTCAACTATGCTACAGATAAGAGCTGGAAATATCTTGTCTGGTTCTTACTTAATCCTTGGACAAATTTAACTCACTGGCTCTACATTAGTCAGATAGATTATACTGCACTGTGTTCACATTGTTAAGGTACAGTATACTGCACTGTGTTCACATTGTTAAGGTACAGTATACTATACTGTGTTCACATTGTTAAGCTACAGTATACTATACTGTGTTCACATTGTGAAGGTGCAGTATACTGCACTGTGTTCACATTGTGAAGGTACAGTACTGTATACTGTACTATACTGTGTTCACATTGTGAAGGTACAGTATAATTCTGTGTCACCATGTTTGGTACTGTACAGTATGACAGTTTATTGTGCTTTTTTGGTTTGTTTACTATAAATGTTTACTATAAAGAATTCAGTCAGTGATCAATCCAAGCAAATAATAACACTTAAAATACCATACAGTACATGTAACACAGTGCTGTATTTTGCCACAGAGGATTCCATTCTTGTATTGTGACATTGGTCACCTACTGTAATTGTGTTTCTTAATGTACTGAAAGTTTGTGTTGATCATGTCCAATGCTTTAAAGTACAGGTAAGTGAGGTAACAGCTGAACTAATTATGATTTCCCTGTCATGTGTTTGTGTGCTGTTTTAATATCTTAATGTAATTAATGTGACAACATGTTAAAGTATTGTTTGACATGTTTAATATTTATCTGTTATTTTATCCCTCTTTAATATTTCTTTTGTGACAGACATATGCATACCCTGCAGATGAATTGATGCCATTAAGTTGCACTGGCAGGGTCAGAGGTCAACAACCAAGCAGAGGAGATATTGATGACACCCTAGGAAGGTAACCGGGGTCTTTAAGCAGTCATACACAGCCTATACAATATACAACTATATATCAATTAAACTAGTAACAGAGCTATTAGAAACATATACAGCATTAAACCTGGTCTTTAATCAACAGTCATACGCAGCCTATATAATATACAACTATATATCAATTAACTAGTAACAGAGCTCTTAGAAACATATACAGCATTAAACCTAGTCTTTAATCAACAGTCATACACAGCCTATATAATATACAACTATATATCAATTAAACTAGTAACAGAACTCTTAGAGACATATGCAGCATTAAACCTGGTCTTTAATCAGCAGTCATACACAGCCTATATAATATACAACTATATATCAATTAAACTAGTAACAGAACTCTTAGAAACATATACAGCATTAAACCTGGTCTTTAATCAGCAGTCATACACAGCCTATATAATATACAACTTGATTCTTGATTCTTTATTAATAAACATCCACATAAGCATACTTGCTGTCCCGGATTTGTAACTTAACCCTGGTCATTGGTAACTTGTCACGCCTACACACCAAAGTGTGCACAATTCAAACAATCTCTCTTGGGGCACCACAGTGCACCACAGCCACGTGTCCCCTGGGGGACTTCCCATAGGGTGCAGCCACAAACCGGCGCACGCAACTATATTTACAAGTCACCTTGCAAGTCCCCATTTATACACCTGGGTGAAGAGAGGCAATGGAGATAAAGTGCCTTGCCCAAGGACACAACGCAGTGATCTGGCCAGGGCTCGAACCTGTAATTCTTAGATCACAAGTCCACTGCCTTAACCACTTGACCACAACGCCCTCTATACAAAGTTCTAGTAACAGCTCTTAGAAACATATGCAGCATTTAAACCTGGCCATAAATTACATTATATGTAGATGAAGACATGTACATAGTACTTAGCAGAACAACATGATGTGAAATTACTAGCACCCTCCACCACTTGATTTCCAACCCCTTTGTTGATAATATGTAGGTGTGATGTTTAGATCTATGTGCAATGTGTACATATAGGTGTAATGTGTAGGTGTATTGGGTACATGTTGGTATAATGTGTAGATGTAGGTATAATGTGTAGATTTAGGTGTAATGTGTACATGTAGGTATAATGTGTAGGTGTAGGTATAATGTGTAGGTGTAATGTGTACATGTAGTGTAATGTGTACATGTAGGTGTAATGTGTACATTAACATTTAAAGATCGTAATGTAATATTTTGCCTGTTCAAATAATAACATAATTTTATCAATTTAATCCTTTTTCTTCAGATTTTCCCTTACCCTTATTGATTCCTTGGACACTCTCGCAGTCTTGGGACTCCTAGATGAATTTGAAGATGCAGTACATAAAGTTGTGCATGATGTGACCTTTGACACGGATATAGTAGTCTCTGTGTTTGAAACTAATATAAGAGTGCTTGGGTAAGTAGTACAGAATAATGTAGTATAATGTGGATTCCTCATCATCATATGAACTGTTTACTTGAATTAGTATCTGGCTTTGCTTATGTCTGTTTACAAGATTAGTATCTGCTCAGAGTCTGTTGGCTTTTTGTGAATTGATTTGTATACAGTACATTCCATGTGAATTAATTTATAAGAGTTATGGAGTGGGAATATTTTATGCAATAATGTTCTTGATCATGTCTACAAGTCCATCATATTTGCCAGCCTGGTATCTTTACCCTTATCTCTGCCTTCTTATTTCCTTTTTTTGTCTTTTTATTGTATTATGACTATTGTGTGTTGAAATAGGAAATGTGGATGGGAGGTGATGTGGTCAGAGGGGGAGACATAAGGAGGGAGGGAGAACAAGACAGGCACAGCAATTGGCTTAAAGCAAGAAGCATATGAAACATACAAAAACTGAGAGTTTCACTGGCTGATTATATACTGATTATACATACTGACACTATACACACTGTCATGTCTGTTTTGGTTTAATTTGTTTCTTGCTTGCTTGAAACCAGAAGGGTGTTTAGAACATGTGCAAGGCATTCCATGTATGACTGTTATCTCATGATATGTTGTACCATGGAGCTATCAGTTTATAGCTCCATGGTTGTACAGTAATGAAATGTTGATGGCATTGTTGTAATTTTGTTTGTCACCTAGGGGGTTGCTTGGGGGTCATGTCTCGGCCATTAGTTTGAGAAAAAGCCACAACCGGATGGCTTGGTATAAGGATGAACTTCTCTACATGGCTAAAGATCTTGGATACCGTCTTCTACCAGCTTTCAACACTACCACAGGGGTTCCCTACCCAAGGGTAAGTCCTCTTAGTAGTAATTAAGGACATGTATATGAAGGACCAATGGTTACTACCTGTGGGTTTAAACCATCTCATTTGGTACTGGTAGGTAGCCTAGATGCTGCCAGGTTAGATTCCACACGGCCTATTCAGTGTGTTCATACACTGTGAAACCAGCAGACAGTCTTGCCAGCTGGAAGTATATGACTAATTCATGAGGAAAAGAGTGAAAAAAACCCAAAAACTTTAATAATTTACGCATCATTGCCTTCTGTTTAGATTGAGGTTCGTAAAATGTCATATGAATTCATCAATTGCATGAAAAAGAGAACTGAAGGTTTTGGAGAAACTTTCAAATTTAGTTGAAACAGTCAGGACGTAATGGATGTGCAGCAGTCATTTGGGGAAGAACTTCTGTGGGTCAGAGCTGGGGGGCAGGGGGGGGGAAGGGGTCACTTCACAACAAACTGGAACATATTCCTAGCCTAGACGAGGTATTGAGGTTCACCATTCATAGAGTATGTAATGCTCACTATTATAAACAGAATGATGATGAGACCATTCTGTAAAACATCCAACATAAGGTTATTGAACATCTACAAAATATCCCCCTCACTAGGGAAAAAAAAACTCAAGTAACTGACAAAATTTGGTGTTTTATAATTTTTTTGTTTGATTCCAGGTTAATTTACGGCATGGTATTGGTAAAGACAGGAAAGAGAAAGACACTTGTACAGCATGTGCTGGTTCCATGCTCTTAGAGTTCTCTGCCTTAAGCAGATTAACAGGCGACCCGATATTTGAGGTGAGAGTCTTAAATTTATCTTCAATGAAACATTTGATGGGATTCCATTCGTTTCTATCAATTTCATCACTCAGAGTCCTTCCTCAAATGTTATTGAACTGTTATACAAAAAAATAAATATGAAATTTTGATTTCATTATTTTATATTAAATTTTTGTAGAAAACTGAGTATGAAATATAATCCATATTTTACCCAAATATGATTTTTTTTGGGAGGTATGTAGACATCTTTGCTCTTCAAGTTTGGTTATAATTTTCTTTATTTAATGTATTTGGAATCTTGAAATGCTGCACTGAATGTGTGACCAACCATCTGCAGTAGTAATGTATATAGTTATGCACTGTGGGCAATCCATATAGGCCATGTTGCATACCGTGAAGGTTTGGATATGACAGGTTATTAAGTGAGGTTAGCTGGAAATATGAGCCTGTAGCTTAGCTGCTAGATTTTGAAATGTATGTAAATTTGCAAAATATTTTAGCCCTGTACTCAGATTTGGATTAAGAAGCCAATGTTTTTCAAACTTGCGGTAATTTGAAGAATACTGCTATTGCTTGCTATCTCAAGGCAGTGCTTTACTTTTATGTTAAATTTGTCCTTGTGGGTTTCCATGGAGTGATGGCAGGGGTTGGGAGAAGGGGGGGGAGGGGATGAATAGGTCTGCAGTCAATAGTAGATTAAGAGTTCAAGTTACCATGTTTACATAGTGTGGCAAACTGCCCTAGTATTCTGTCAATGTATATACTGTATGCATCCAGCTGGTTAGTGATTGACTTAACTTATTTTACAAACTGTGTCTGGATACAGCATTCTGTGTTTTTGTTTCACCCTACAGGACAAAGCACAACACGTAATGCATACTCTGTGGGCCAAGAGACAGAGGAGCAGTAACCTAGTAGGCACAGTCATAAATATTCATACAGGGGACTGGGTTAGGAGAGGTAAGTGCTGAATTTGTCATAAATATTCATATAGGGGACTGGGTTAGGAGGGGTAAGTGTTGAATTTGTCATAAATATTCATATAGGGGACTAAGTTAGGAGGGGTAAGTGTTGAATTTGTCATAAATATTCATAGGGGACTGGGTTATGAGAGGTAAAGGTTGAATTTGTCATAAATATTCATACATGAGACTGAGTTAGGAACGGTAAGTGTTGAATTTGTCATAAATATTCATATAGGGAACTGAGTTAGGAGAGGTAAGTTAAAACCTTATTATATTATATATATCTTATGTTGATCATAGCACAATGAATATTGTGGAATAGACATGAATAAATTCTTATTCCGGCTGAAAGAGTTTCTGAGTGTTACGAGGCAGAACTAAGTAAAGATGAACGAGGTTTGTATGGTATAACTACTATTACTGTGAAATAATCAACAGCAAACTATGTGTTCAACGCAAAGGCATACTGGAGTGGATGACATCCCTGTTGTCATCTAATAAATATTCAACAAGTAAAGCAACACTATATGACAAACCCTAGTTGACAGGAAAAGCAGCTGTGGTGGGGGGGGGGGAGGGGGCACTGTTGACAAAAGACAAATGATATGGTAGGGAAATTTAAGCTACATAAAGACTTTTTTCAAAGGGCAGACTTATTTCAAACATATGTCACTTAAACTTATAATATAATATTTGAAATGTTTTGTCCTTGGTGTACAGATAGTGGAGTTGGTGCTGGCATCGACTCCTACTATGAATATCTTCTTAAAGGTTACATCCTCCTCGGTGATGATGGATACTATGAACGATTCTCTACGGTACGTCTCATTTTATTGGCAAATATTTGGAAAGCTACAAAACAAAAATGAAAAACAAACTTTCATAGGAAGATTTAAGCAGATTTGGTTTATGTTGAAGATATTCATCATTAAAATCTGGTTACATTTAACATTTTCTTGACTATGCAGGTTTACTTCAATGGAAAGGAGGAATATTTTTAATTTAAAGACGAGGATATCACAGGTTCTTTCTGTTGCCATGGCATCTTGCATAATAGCTATACCGTCCTATGATCTGCTTGTTATCCTCTTTGATCTTATTCTGTCCCATGATCTGTTTGTGACATCTCATGACCTATGTATACCATTCCATTATGTACCATCAACTCAATAACTGGTTGAACCATTTTATGATCCATTTGTGCCATTCCCTGATGAGTGTGTGCCATCCCATGGTCTGTGTATACCATCTGATCTGTTTATGCCATATTGTAATCTGGTTGAACCATTCCCTGATGAGTGTGTGCCATCTCATGATCTGTGTGTACCATCTGATCTGTATATGCCATCGTGTGATCTGGTTGAACCATTCCATTATATGTTTGTGCCATCCCATAGTTTTACTTTTCTATTTACAAATTAAATATGTTTATTGTTAATCAAGGTGGTGTTGTATCTTCTTTCTCTTGCAGCATTACGATGCTATAATGACATACATCAACAAAGGACCAAACTTCATTGATGTTCATATGCACAGGCCTCAGTCAAAATCTAGGAACTTTATGGATGCTCTCTTTGCATTTTGGCCTGGACTTCAGGTAAGTCTTTCATAATCATGGTTTAAAGTGAGGATACCATTAAAAGGATTCCTATGGAATCACTCATTGGCCTGTGAAATTAATACAGGCAGGGTTACATTTAAGCAATGCGCCCTCTATAGCCAGGATGTTTCTCATTAGTAATATTAGTGTGTTGCCATTGTCAGTATGAAATTAGATCATTCTGATTATGTCGTGTAATATTCTTAAATAATTTGATACTCCTCAACCTTACCAAGAAATGTGTCTACCATTTGAGTGCTTACAATTTATGACGTATGTACCGATTAATGGATCCAGAACAGTTTGTGTCCCACAAATATTTAAGTAATTATTTTCTGCTGTGATTTTGACAGAGTTAGTAATTGATGTGTTTTGTAGTATCTTTGTTATTTCCTTTAAGTCTCTGCAAGGACAGGTTTTATACTTTCTTTATTTAATTTGATCTAAATATTTTGTTCTCTTGCAGGTGCTATTTGGTGACATAGGTCCTGCCATTCAAACGCATGAAATGCTCTACCAGGTCACGCAAAGACATAAATTTCTTCCAGAGGTTAGAAAACAGGATTTGTCTTTATTTCTCAGATTCTAAGAAACCACCAATTTAGTGTAGTAGTGTTGCATCTTGTTGCCAATTTCCAGCAATTTTTCCAAACCTTCTGTACATAGCATCATTGAAATTGAATTATTATATTTGATGAAACTAAGACACACGTTCAGATGATATTCACCAAAGAAATTCTAATAACAAAGACCTTTGTGAATACCTTCAATTCTTAAAAACTGTCACCCCTTCTCTCATAAAATCTTAATCACAAGTAAGAAACAAATTGGAAATTTTCAACATAATTAATATTTTCATCATCATTTGAAATGAAATGTGACTAGAAAATGGACTCCATTTTTTCTGTGACTTTAGTATCTAGTCTTGTGAAAGTTTTGCTCAAATCATTTGAAAGTTATAGTTAGTTTGTGACTAAGCTGTTTGAAGTTTCTTTAAATCATGGTTGGTCTTCCTGGCCTTCCAAATGGTTTCCCTCATTACCTCACATGCCACTGTATACTTTCAAATAACCCTGCAGGTAACTAATAGCATAGTGAGTTGGCTAGTCGATGCACAATTTGACAAGTTTCTACTCAATAAAGGTGTTTGGCAGTTGGTAATAGGGACAACATGTTGCCATCTTATGGTAAACCTAAAACATTGCCATATAAACTTATACACTTTTAAGGTGTTCCCTATAACTAGCATTGTTTGGTGTGAGTCATTAACCTTTAAACAGTGGCTAATCTTATATTAGATCATTTTCTTTTGACTTGTCAAAACATTTATTACCTTGTCCTGTATTGTTTTTCTCTGTTGTGTGCTCTAAATGATCCAATAGGACACATCTTGAACACTTTCCGATTGAAGCAATACAAGAGTTTATCAATCTTATTTGGCAGGCATTCACCCCTGAATACGATGTATACTGGGGTCAGCATCCCTTGCGGCCAGAGTTTGTGGAGAGTACTTACTTTCTTTACAAGGTGAGTTAATGTTTAATTTCAACCTCCATGTTTTGAATCCTTAACACCTACCTGCGTGAGGGTAGCCATCTTACTGCATGCATATTATTCCAGATGGTAAGTAGATTGTGACTGACATTGATAACAGCATTCACAAGCTCTATGTTTCTTATTTGTTTGTTTAAATGTTTCTTTTTTTTCATCTGATTCTTCAGGCCACCAACGACCCTCACTACCTAGAGGTTGGTAGAGATGTTATGGACAGCTTACAGAAGTACGCTAGGGTACCATGCGGGTTTGCTGGAATCAAGGATGTCCGAACTGGAAGTCACGAAGACAGGTTGGTACCAAGCCCATATGAACAGCTTACTACTAATTTAATCTAGTTTAGTGGGACGGTACATTTCTGTTTAATAATCTTTAAATATAATTATGAGAGTTAAAGTAAAAGGTACAAAAAAGGTTAGTAAGGAAGTGAATACTTGCTTAATATCTACAAAATAAGTTGATAATTTAATGTAGCCAAGAAATATTAATTCACAGGAAATATTTGAAAGTTACAGTTTTGTAAGTTTTTGGAAGTTACTCTCTTGACTGATATCGGAATATTTCATGGTTTCTCCTTGATACATGAATTCCCTTTAAATTTGTCACGTCAATCGGTAAATAGCAGAGGAAGGGAAAAATTGACCATTTTTCTAACAATTCTTCCAGCAGATCTGAAATAGTAAAGAGATAGAGTGATTAAAGTAAGCAATTTTTATTTCCATTCTTTCAATTCTGTTTGTTTTTCTCCCCCTCAGGATGGATTCTTTTGTTTTAGCAGAAACCTTCAAGTACCTCTACCTCCTATTCTCTGAGCCTCAGGACTTAGTGCTTCCAATCGATGACTATCTATTTACTACAGAGGCTCACCTCCTACCTCTGACCTTAGCTAATTATAAAATGAACAACACCGCAACCCAAATGGCTGTAAGTATTCAACCTGTTTGCTTTCATTTCTTGCAGTTGTCGTATTGGTAACTCTCTTTTGGGTATATTTTGTTGTGAAAAACGTTAAAAAGATTAAATGGAGATTTAAAAAAAATGTAACTAGGATTATGGTGATGTAAGTATTTAGCTAAAACGTAAAGTACTTTGAATGAAATGGTGACGATTGTAAAAATAACAAAAGAGAAATAAGCTTCAGTCGATAGAGGTTCAGAGTTGCCGAAATTTGATTAATTAATTAATCGTTTGTACTAATTCTAAGTTCACGGGTGAGTCAATCAAAAGTTAGGAAACTTTAAAAAAACATGTTTTATGAATTCATAGAAAAGAGAGTTTGGGTTTTATAATTTTGCCAGATTGTTTTTGGAAAAGGAAATTAAAGGGAATTGATATTTTGTGAAGGCAAAATATCATGCGAGACACAAACGTCAAAGAAAAGTATTATCCCCCCCCCCTAACTTTTTAAAATTAGGTTTGATAATGTATGTATATTAGATCCTCCTGCAAGCAGGAACTCGCAAAGAAGCCTCATTGGCTTATCAAAGCCGCAAGCTGACCGAAGTCAGTCTCTTACATTCATATTTAACGTCCATGATTTTGAATTGTTAATTGTCAACAGCTCTGTAACTGGACGACATACATTAATCTGGGAGTGACTCGAACCGGGGACCTTATGATTGAAAGGCACCGGCGTTAACCACTGAGCTAACACTCCTTGAATAATGTGATATTAGCTTTGAAGTTTTGTAAGAAGGTGCATATATACTAACTTGCAAGTTTGTTTGTTTATTCTGTTTGCATGTTATATCAAGTCAGACCTTCTCTCTCTTCTTACAGTCCCACTTTAGTCCCTCGAAGGATTCTTCACCTACTAATTCTGAACGGTCCTGCCCCAGTCATGAATTTCATTTTCCATCCGGTAAGCTATATTCTGCCGCTGTAAGGGATTCCTTGCCTAGCTTACAAACTACAAGTTGCCCATCTTCCAACAAAGAAACAGAGACCAGCAATAAGTAAGTTATCTTTGAAATGATTTGCATATTTATATATTTATTGATTTGATATTGTTTTGCTGTTCATTCATTTGGTGAAACTTGCATATTCATTATGCAAGAGGTTTGACACATTATTTGAATAGAATTCTTGTTTAGTTGCAACTTAAGGTGTAAAGCACAATTAAGCTTGGGACATGACAATGTATTGTCCTATGGTATCACCCCTTGTCATATTTACGTTTTGCTGTAAAGAATGTGAGGAGTCACTGTGCAACTGTGTTGTATGGCACACAGTTACTGTACTAATGTGTTGCATGGCACACAGTTACTGTACTACTGTGTTGTATAGCACACAGACTTGTTAAGTAATGGAATAATGAAATTAAGGAGGAAGATATAATACTAATAAATGGACAAAATTAAAGAGCATGAGATGATAATCATCTCATTCCTCCTGCAGGCCGACCAAACCTCGATTAAAAGCTTCAGAGTTTGTACCTGGCAACAGTGAACACATGCATCAGCTTGGTAAGATGGGGATCCAGCTAGTTACTCTAGACGATGGACGGGTACAATTAATGCACAGTGCTTCCAAGGTGAGTCATTACCTACCTATTATTATGGACCAGTCTTCAGTAAATAAAGGGACCATTTGTAACATGGTGGGCGGGTTTTTTGCACAGAAGTAAAAATAGTATATGGACCAGTCTTCAGTAAATAATGGGTCCAGTTTTGTAACATAGTGGGCGGGTGTTACACTCAGAACCAGGCTTCCATGTATTTTTTGGAGCTGTATAAAAACATTCCATTCAGATTCAAACACTGTATGTAGTTAATTTCCCCTGGTCCTATTCAGCACTGTTGGGGTCATATTTTGAGCTCTGGGTTCCTGTCTAGCTTTGTATAACTATCCTGATAAGGGTGTGAGATCTGCTTGGTCATCTCTGTATCTTTTCTTTTTGCTTCTTTAGGCTGAAACATCAGCGGATGCAGACGAGGGAATGAAGTTTATGCAGGAGATTATTGAAATAACCAAAACACAGCAAGCTGAGAGTAAGTCCTACTCCTCATTAATGTGACTCAGATATCTATGTTATTACAACTATATGGAATGAAGTTTATGCAGGAGATTATTGAAATAACCAAAACACAGCAAGCTGAGAGTAAGTCCTACTCCTCATTAATGTGACTCAGATATCTATGTTATTACAACATATTGCTGCTCACAAATAGAGAGATACAAACAATTCAGTCTAATTCAGTCAAATGTTCAGTTCCAGTAATTGAATGGAATGTTTTATTAATTTTGCTTTTTGAAGTTGATAAATTCTGTCAACATTCTCATGGAGATTCTTCTGGATTATTAAGATTAACAGGTTTAGTTTTTGGTCACCTTACTTTCTTTTCAAAGTCGAGAAAAATTATCCGAAAATTGTGGCAAATTTCAACATCAGATGTAGGTTTGGCACAAGTGAATCTGCCTCGATTGGGTTTTAAAAACAACAGGCATCTTTGGAACTCTAACCAACTATCTGTAAGATTTCTGAATTCCTCCAGGAAGAGAACTATTTAAATACTGAACTTTCAGTATCCATTTGTGAATTTGTATTAATTGTCAGTACTCTATGGTAATTTACATTAACAACCACAATTACTGCAGCAGAATATATATTTATCTTTATGATTATAATAACTTCAGCAGTTTGTAAACTTAGAAAGAAACCAAAGTTATACCTCCTCTCTCTCTCTTAAATATTCTCAAAGAGAATAAGCGAGTTCAGAGTTACGAGTGCGCATGCCCGATTCTCACTTGGGGTCAGGTCAACTGAGAATGAAATCCTCGGAAACGTAAACAATGACAGCTTGCTATAACAATAATCGCACTAAGAATGGGTTACTGCGACATTCGGAATTTATTTCAAGTGCATATTTCGGTGAGTTTAGGACCTAAAAAAGTGTATAAAGGAAAAAGTAGGTAACACGGGAACCCCGTTCCCGGGGAATTTTAGTCACTCGCTGGAAATTTTGGAGCAGAGATAAAAAAAAAAAATCTTCGTCACTCGCGGGAAATTTTGGAGCAGAGATAAAAAAAACAGACAGCAAAAACATATAAAGATGGAGGAAGAAAGAAAGAAAGGGAAAAATGAAAAGAAATAAGACGTGTCCGACAATAAAACATCATAGGTGAACCATTAAATTAGCACATTAAACTCTATTATTACCGATTTACCGTCAGTCACTATCTGCGGGTCAATATAGGCCTACAGTATGTGTACTACGTGACCTAGGCTACACCAAATATCGAACGTTACTTGGGCTCAGCATGTTATTCTGAAATTTTCGTTATTTATTTTTCTTCAAACGATTGTGAAGGTTCCCATGTACAAAATCTTACCCTTATGCATTTCACCTTATTTTGTTATAATAATTATAACGATTTAATAAATTTTTAGAAAATTTTAGCCAAAACCGCAGGGAGTATATCCAGTTTAAATCCATCTTCGCACGGGACTGTACATTATTATAGCCTAGGGTACGGTACTGGTACACACTGCTGTGCGGTACTTGAGAGTTGATGCTGTAACGAAATGGATTCGTTTATTAATGCGGGGGTTCCACGATGTTATTTATAGTTATCTTTCGCCACTTTTTTAATTTATTAGATTTTTTGTACGAAAGATTGATATTGTACGTA
>KN884316.1:48725-67136 GCA_000934455.1 Apostichopus parvimensis
TGCTGTTACAAGTTTTCGACATGCTGATGTTGAATTTGACATGTTGATAGACGCAATGACATACTGTTTTTTGTTTCGACATGTCAATATGGAATTGTAACATGCTGATATCGAATTGTAACATGTTGATATCGAATTGGACACTTCACTTTCTTTTTCGACATTTATGGAACGTTTGGCTCTCCGTAACCGTCGTACTTCTCAACTTCAATGAATTTAAAATCAACCGATCAAACATTTGACTCGTGACTTGACTTAGCTCTGTCACATCAGTACAGGATATAAACATAAAAACAATTGTAACGTTATAAAGAGAAAATTACGCCGAGCACCATGACATAAAATATACTATCTGAAAACGATAGTATATGAAGAAAAGAAAACATAACGTAAAACATAATAAAAAAGAAATTAATAAAAGTTCAAAGAAAGTGCGCAATATAATTGGTTCAACCCACCCTTTACAGTGATCGCTTTTAATGGCCCTTTTCTACACAATAATGAATCGGTTCATATTGTTTGTGGTTACACGGACCACACATAACATCAGAAAGTAAGGTAAAGTAAATGTAATATAAATTGTTCGAAGAATGGCCGTCGACATAGTTCGCTCATACCCTTATAGAAGTCTGAGTGCATGGAAATATATTGTGTCCAAGTGAGATTCGAATCCTCATAAGTGATGGTTTACTAGCGGCAAAATAGCTCAAATAAGTACGTAGTTCCCTACAAGAGATGATTATTTAATACTTGAGAAAAATACATTTTGTGTCGTTGGTAAACAAAACTATAGAGTAGAATGTGTAGATACAAAGTACCGAGGACCATGCAAGACAAGAACCTTTTTTTTTTCCAAATTTTATTTCAACATTATTTCGTTGCATAAATTATAATTTCAACATTCTTTCGTTGCATAAATTATAAAGGAACATAACATGAAAATAATTTATACGATTGATGAGTCTTTACGAAAATAAGAGATTGCATTTCTTAAATGCATTATATAAAGTATTATAGGAAATGGGCGCATGAAATTTAGACGTTTGTAAATATTCTTCTACTTGAAGCATAAATTTAAATCGAAATAAAAATTCGTTTAAATTAGGGAGTTCTTCTTCAACTTTCTTCTTGCCAAGAAGCCAAGAACCTTGTGGTACGCCAAATGTATCATCCACAGCCTATCAAATCACAATCTCAATACCATTTTTGACTGTTAATCTGTTTGACCTCATTGAGCACCAGTACCTAATGAACGCCGGATAATTGATTGAACATCAGTATCCATTCGATTGTTCTTGACAGGCGGTAAAATATCATAAACGGCACTGAACGACTACACTATATTCCATCCATTCATGCAAGGCTTGGCTTTCGTCATTTTCGGTAAATATATATCACGTATTGGCCTACAAAATTTGAGCAGTTACGCAATTTATTTGTCAAGACACTCTCCGAGAGTTAAGAAACTACGCGGGAAATATTGTGTGTGGTTGCTAAGAAAGTTGCCTGGCAACAACGTACGCCATTGCCTATAGACACGCATCGGTTGTTCGCTCCGACGTTCTTTTTAGAGTGAAAGTAACTTTGCGCTTTGTCATCACAGTGCTAAAATCGCTAATAACGGGAAAGGACTACCTTCATGCATACGGCTCCGTAATTTTTTTAAATCTCAACATTCCCGGTATTTGGTCATTTTATGACATCGGCTTGTGCAAGAACTAAAATATTATTTGACTTTTTTCCAGTGATTTGATCTACGTTTTCGTCAGGGAATCGAATAAGACGGAACTTTAAGGTGAGCTCCCATATAGGCTAGTTATGGTAATACAACTATATTCAATTCTTCAAAAAGAAAATGAACTCGAGTTCACATATATTTTCTCAGTTAATAATAACAATAATGATAATAATAATAATATTCCTAACTTATTAAGCGCCTTATCCAATAAAATATAGATGTACAAATAACCGGCAAAATGTGGCCAAGATTCTTTACAATGATTTTGCCAGATATTGCCGAAACTGTATTGTAATCCAATATCAGTTACATCACTAGGTTTACAAATGTATTTATGCAAACAATACCTGCAGTATAGATTTCCATAACAGCCTTTTAGTGACGAAATAAATAATAAAAAGGATTTAAAGACCAAGCGATGATATATAGTATATGGATACGGTACACCGTCTTGGTGCAGTGTACCATGCAACATAAAACGCAGCTTACTCATGTTATTTCTTTGCCCCTTGTTGGTGTTAATAATAATAAACCATGTTGTCGGATTAATATTCTATGCCGTTTAAAACAACTGGGGAGGGGAAACTGTTGAGAAAGATGCGGTGTTTATCGTAAACCAATGCCATATTTGGTCATATGTAGGGGTTTTTACGGGTAGAGTTTGACTGCTGTTATCGAATGTAATTCATCATATCTCTAGCAAAAAATATGTATAATGATTTTATTTTGCGAACTTAAGTTTCCATCTTTTTGTGAATGGTGTAATACAATGCAAGTATACTTTAGGACAGTATTAACTTAACAAGAATTGATAACATGTGATAGGGTTGAATCTACTAACTAGCTTGAGTGCAACAGATCAGTTTTGTAACCGAAAGTTAATTGTCCTCATATAGCAATTGTAAACGAGAATATCAAATTGATCAACTCAAATTTATTCGTTCCCTATTTTGCTGTCGACGAAGAGTGTCGACTGTATCACTCGCCTGAAAAAATAAATAATAATTTCTAGTTTGCCAGAATGAAGAAATGGACACATAAACCTTACAGTCTAATTCTACTGGCCGTATATCGTGTGTTACTAGTGGTCTTTGCAAATGAGTAGAAAGCAGAACTTTGGTGACATTATAAAATACGAATCTGATCATTTTAGTTTTCATATGTACAGACCAGTGGTATATGTATTAGCGCTTTCGCTATCGAATTGCTTGGTCTCGATTACAACAGAGGTAAAGGCATGTCAGACCCTAGCGAAAATCTATAGCGAGGAGAGGGCGGAGGGATCTCAAACTCCTCAAAATTGTTGAGAACAGCATTTACCTTATAACAAAGACTGCGTCCCATCGCTAAGTACATTTTGTTGACAAAAGAACCGTTAGATAAACACTAAGATGCAGATTAAATCACTGAGTAATTAGTTACAGCATCAACGCACATTCGTTAGTAACAAAGGAGAATGGTGACATTCTCCATGGTGCATCTGGTTTCTTTGTGCCGCTCAGGAGATATTTACTAAGGAACTGGAGTTGTCCACCTTTTGGTTGACAGTGTTTGGTTTGTCACTTTTCGACACTTATCTGCCACTATTATGACAGGTAGCACAGAGCTACATCCCAAACAGTTACACATAATAGTGAAAGAGAAATTCAATCGTTGTCACAATAGTTGCGCGGATATAGTGACGTCATACTGTCTGCTTGACCTAGATAACAGCCAGCAAGTGTGCGACAAGAGGCGCAACCCATGGATCGAGAGACCTTTGTTTAACAGTGAGAAGCTAATCCAGCCGAAAGCAGTGGTTTAAGCGTTCGAAAATATTTAAAAATTAATTTAGCGCCCACAGTCGTCCTTTAACGTTTCCAATATATTTCTATTTCTTGCGTCATTAAACAGATATTATTGATTTTTCGCCCACGCCGTCAGTTTCTTTATAATGCCATCGATAATTTTGCACCTAGAACAAAGTAGATTACTGTTAATGTCGTTTCCATTAATGTCTAATAAATAAATATGCTAATATCTCTCCAATTTTTATCTGTTTCTAATAATCGTCATAAAATTCTAAATATAAAGTCGAACTTTTCGCTAATTAAATTTGGATATTTTGCAACGTTTCTAGAAATATTTCGCCTTACCTTTACTAGTGGTAGTAGATGGCTTATACAGAAATACAATACTATATAACTGCAAGTAAAATGAAAAGTTAAGCATACTTACTCACTGCACAGTTTCAGAGCTAGAATTATTTCAAACACATGGTATTTGACATCATTCAAAAGAAAAGAAGTTGCCTACAACAATTTGTTATAATGAGACTGACGTCTTTGTCGTCTGTTTTTAAAGCTTTTGAAGCATGTACAAAGTAGATGAGACTGACGTCTTTATCGTCTGCAATTAAAGCTTTGAAGCATGTACAAACTAGATGAGACTGACGTCTTTATCGTCTCAGTGCATTTAAAGCTTTGAAGCATGTACAAACTAGATGAGACTGACGTCTTTATCGTCTCAGTGCATTTAAAGCTTTGAAGCATGTACAAACTAGATGAGACAAGGCTTTATCGTCTCAGTGCATTTAAAGCTTTTGAAGCATGTACAAACTAGATGAGACTGACGTCTTTATCGTCTGAATTTAAAGCTTTGAAGCATGTACAAACTAGATGAGACTGACGTCTTTATCGTCTGCATTTAAAGCTTAGAAGCATGTACAAACTAGATGAGACTGACGTCTTTATCGTCTGAATTTAAAGCTTTGAAGCATGTACAAACTAGATGAGATAGTGCTCCTTAAGATGATGTTGATATGTTTTGCCAGAACTGGGGATTCCAGCTTGTAACCAGAGGAGTTCAGCTTGTATCCGCAGGAGTGCAGCTTGTTTCATTCTACAGAAAGAATCATGTTTCGATATGTTTTTGCAGGATCATGAGATGATATATCATTTCACGTTTGAATTAATTTCACAGAATAAAAACAAAAGACGAACAGGACAAATAAAGCATTCGTGAAGTACACAAAGGAAAAGAAAATCAAGTGACTGAGTGGCTATTAGATATACTCGTCAATTTTGGACCTAATATGTGTCCATGACTATGAGAAATATGATACATCCTATCGGCAGATCAACTTCTTTCTTTTCTTTTCTTTTTAATGTCTCGAGCATCTTTGCAAAATAACATTCAAATCTAGCATCCTAGAAGCTGTTAGGAACGAATACCATATATTTCAGAAATATATCATATTGATTTGATGCGACGCTATTCCCGAGTGTGTTATCATGTCTGATGCGACACTATTCCCGATTGTGTTATCATGTTTGACGCGACACTATCCTAGAGTGTTATCACGCTTAACGTTGCTCCATTAATTCCCCCTCTCTCTCTCTTACACACACAGATGCTTCGTTTATGGTCTTGGATGATGCTCTTAGTATTAAGTGCTGGTCTAGCGACAGGTAAGTTAATAAGAGATATAGACTCTCGTGTGTATTTACACATACTAACAGCCCAAGTTACTTGAATGTCAATCAGCTGGTATAGACTGTATCCAGTCAACATGGGATAATGTAGCATTCACTTATTCAAGTTTGTTTTTCATAAAAAAAAAACTTGAAATGCGCACAAACCAAAATGCCAAATGTGCACGATCTTGGTATATAACCTACATTTTTGGGTTTTCGAGTTTACGTGTAAATTTCTTTTATTTTTATACCAGGTAAATTATTCCTTGGTGAGGAAGTGTAGTAATGCAGGATGAAGGGGGGGGGGGGGGTGGTCGATGATATTGGCGCTATAGAAATGTTTTCTGATTGATTGATCGATCAAATGGATGTTTATTTCAGACAAGTTTTATGACGTTTATCACTCACGATACGAAACTTTGATCAAAAGAATTTGCGTCCGATAGTATATTGAATTATGAAATTATCTGGTACCTCGCTTTATAAAGGATACCATTAGCCCTCGTGCAAAACGGTATTTTCATATCTCCATGCTTTGACAATTAAGCAACAAGTGTGCAATACGGAAAGATAAATATTTTTACCGTTTACACGTAAAGTATATCTCGTGAAAACAGTGACAATTTTATATTTTTTTTCTCTTTGATGAGAAAATGAAGTGTGAAAAACGATAGCTTTCCTTTTTTTGATAGTTTGCAACACCAAGTCGCTTACCTCGTATACTGCATTATAGCTCCACATTAATCAATATAACGTTTAATAGCTATACGTGGTAAAATATGTTATATTGATTACATTGAATTGTTGGATCTACGATATCTAGAACTATCAGTATTCATCCGAGACTCATCGACGCAACATCGATTGTGTTGCTTGGTTGCTAATAATGCGTGACAACATAATTGATCTTGTATAGCTATAATTATAATTCACTGACTCGCATTTTGCGGTAAATTAAGTTCGGCCAATAATGAATAATAATTCGGTCAGTCGTTTCATCCAGAGTTATAGGAACAAATGCCGAATATCCATACATATGTATAGTGGTCGTATCTTTAGGAAATTATATATTAGTGTCATATGAAAGCAATGTTACATGGAGCTGTTTCAAAAACTATGAAAACACCAGCAATGGTTTTAAAATGCCTTCACGAGAACTTCAAACAACAAAGCGTGTAAAGTTCCTGAGTTGATTGTTAAAGTACATAATCATGAAAATGGTGGGGAGGGGAGGGGTGGCAGAGTGCCCCACGGCGACAAAACGGCGACTACAAAACAAAATAGAATAAAAGATAGCCATAAGGTATATGATATTGAATGGGCGACTTGCTTTTCATGGCACAATGTGATCTTATTCTCAGAAGGTTTTCCTCATTAGCCGCCATTTTGCATCTACGCCCGCTTACAGAAAACAAAAATCTCAAAGGGGAAGGGGACATTCGTTAACAGCGGGGAATAGCCTATATGGTGTAATGAAAAGTCATATCAATATACCGGCATAATTAAACTATAGATTCCCCCGATCGTTAAAAATGGACAAAAATTAGGCTTGCACGGGCCCTCATAACACGAA
This sequence comes from Apostichopus parvimensis, assembly GCA_000934455.1. Taxonomy (NCBI): domain Eukaryota; kingdom Metazoa; phylum Echinodermata; class Holothuroidea; order Aspidochirotida; family Stichopodidae; genus Apostichopus; species Apostichopus parvimensis. The sequence continues at coordinate 55,492 of KN884316.1, forward strand.
GGCTGGCTACGCGCCTTGATCAATGTAGGCTATACTTAAAAGGTATCGGAAGCCCCTTATGTAGGCCCTATATGAAGTTTACTAACGAGCCATAGGCAATAGGAATTCCATCCGAAGGTAACAACGTGTGTTTATATGCATTTGTAGACCTGGAGGTGAAAGTTATATAAACTTCACACTTAATATAGATCCACTATTGTTTTTGTTAAAGTCGTTTCTTTAAGTAATGCTGTCCGGGTTAAATCTCAGCAGAAGAAGTCTAAAATTAATAAACACGATCACTCTGAAAGCAAAGCTTCCATGAGCTGTATACCTGATATGTAAGGCCTACGTCAAACAATGGAACATTGTTGAAACAGTTGGGTGCAGTCATATTGTCACAGAAAATGTGACTATGAAACACTAATCCTGTTACTTTTCTGTTTAACGGATGATTTGTCACGTGTGTCCTAATAATAATGATGCCACTCACCACACATAATACACGCGCATGCATGAATTGTAATACGTGTGTTTCACTAATGATAAAACGGAGACAAAAACTAGTATATCACGCAGGAGCAAATCCCATAGTGGTACAAATATCATGCAACCACCGTCTTCTGCAAAAATATTAAGAAGCACTCCGAGTCTTTTGCATCAAACAGATGGTTTCTAGGGTAACAACAGGCATTGTATTAACTATACCTACAGTGCTTCTAAAGCAAATATGCATGCTTCCGCTAGACGGAATCAAATATTTGCGTTTCTGTTCGCACTTGACACTAGAATTTTACCGTTTCCCCTTCACATGTTATGAATCGTATACTGAAAAGACATTACTTACTTCACGGTATATTTACCACTTTCTTACGTATCATAATAACCCATTATTATGTGATGAAAAGTTCTGAATCCACGCTTTTTTTTATATATATCTTTTATAGAGGTTACTAATACCCAATTAAGTAGACCATGTGCGGGTTATTTCGTCATGATTCTTGTTTACCTAGACATCAGATGTCTGTTTTCCATGTGTTGGTTTCCTTGGGCTGATTAGGTTAAGGAATTGTTTACTTTTTCCTTTTAGTTTTGGGCCAGGAAGAAGAAGGAAGTGGCACTGACGGGCCTCTCGTCACATCGGGAACTACAGAAGCCATTTTTACCGAGATATTTACCGAGCTTCTGTCAACGGAGTTAGTGTTGGAAGAAAGAACAACATTAACTGGCGCGAGCTCCTCCTCCTCCTCAACGGTGTCGGCTTCTGCAGCTGGTACGTAGAAAAACCGGGTAGCTAATAGCAACGGCAACACGACCAATAGGAATGGGCATATTGTATAGCATTCATGTTGTAACGTTTGCCAAATGTTGAACATGGTGTTCATCTCAATCACATGAGACATAAACATAACATTTAGGATGTGTTTACTCAGTAGCTGCTAACCAGACATGCAAAGACTTAATTTAGGTAATGACCGATGTACTAACTTTGTATAGACAGAGGTTATCATAATGATTTCTTGATTCATATGCCAATTATATATCGGTATTTCATGCAATGTTTCTCTGGTCTGTTATAGACGTTAGTGTAACAAGTTTGGACTTGTCATCTTCCGTTGAGTATATCTTTGACCAAACCACCACGGCCATCTTTTCGGTTATAATTGAGAATGTTGGAACAAAGGATATAGAAGCGGCATCATCTGGAGATAACTTTGTGGTTTCCTTCGTTGCAAGCAGTGATTCGGATCCAACAACAGCTGATACGGTAAGTAGTAGGCTATATTTACTCTTCAAAAATGATTACTGAGTGGTTGTGGAAAGTATCTGCAGTGTGGTTTGAATATGGGAAAGTAAAGGGTGTGCAGGTCCTAATATAGCTAGCTCACACTGGTTTCGAAACAATTTTTTTGCCATGGCTGCACTGCAGTAATATTTAATATGGGTGTTTATCTCATAATCAGTACCTGAGAAAGTGGTTCGATGCTGCGCGGGTACACTCTTGTCCCTTCGGACGGGGATGTTAAGTGGCGATCTCGGGAACAGGAATGGGTACCACAATTAAGACGTCTGCCTTGTAATTTTCTGAACACCCATGGAAACGAGAAAGGATTGATTTAGGCCGGTGTTCGATCATCTACGATCATCCCATGGGTATACTTCCGCAAATCAGCTCCTGTAGTCTCATAATCCTTGGGATTATAAACAGTTATAAGCACATTGGCAACACCAAGTTTATTTATTTCTTATGTCACGCCGGAGTGCCTTCTGAATGTGACAACCATGAAAACCTTGTTTACGACCAAAACTTTACGACCACGTCTTTTGGTGACTAACTCCTTCCACTCTATAGAGTGAAGGTATATGCAGTTATGAAGTTACATATAACTTCATATGACACTTCCATATTGCATTTGTACATTGTGGTGTTAAATGATGAAAAACGCACCCTCTATGTAGATGACCCTCTAGTCCACGATGGGCCTAGGCCTGCTGATGGAGTGCGGAATATTGATAGTAAAATAGTAGCTGGTTAGCTAAGACATTTGCTTCTTGACTGATATTATTGCTGTATTAAGGGTTCATTAATAATCTTCTTTTTTTTTTTTTTTTTTTAAATTACCAACATTTCTTATTACTGATTTCGAGCTATATAAAATAGTGTCAGACGGCTAAACATTTCACATATTCCTGCATCAATAATCACATAATTTATTTTTATTTTTTTTAAATTCTCAAACTAACTTAAATTATTTAACACGAAAAAAAAACCTATTTCAACCCCATTGGCAAAGTACAAATTACTGTGATACTCCCATTAATAATAATAATATCCAAAAAATAGTAGCTGGTTAGCTAAGACATTTGCTTCCAGACTGATATCATTACTGTATAAAGGGTTCATTAATAATGATGCTATAGCCATTACTCATTTATGTTATCATTGTTATCCACAGGTCCTGAGCCTTCCGTCAAGTGACAATAGTAACAATGCTCTTAACAGTCAACTGGCAGCAGGAGACAGTCAGACATTCTCACAGTTTGAAATATCTGTAAATGTGGCTTCCAGCGACTGTAGCGACTACTCCTACATTTGCGTGCAAGTATCTGCCACTAGCAACGCTAACTATACCGACGGAGACATTACTAATAACTTCGCTTGTCTTACATTTGGAGCATATGCGGAAGGTCTTGCTGGATTTTATCAGTGTGCAGGTAGGCCTATTATCGTATTTCATAACCAAAATAGTATCTACTTTAGCTTTAATCCCAATAGTCAATGAACTATAAAATTGAAAGGTAGTCTACGAATCAAGATCGGTTATTACAAGATCCAAGTCGCATCTTACGGATATAGTATACTTTTTAATAACCATCCCCGATTGTGTCATGCTGCGTATGGGATGGAGAGGAGTGGGGGGGGGGGGGTGTTTCTGATTACACCGGTCTTTATGCAGCTAGAATAGCAAAGATTTGTTTTGTTCGGCAAGCTCTCATCCTCATCATCGGTCGGGGCTTTTCCATGAGGTACATGAAGGCATCTGATCATTGCTCCAACTTCTACATATGTAATTGACATACACCGGTACCATTATTTGTATCGATATATGTACATGTCAGTACAAATCGACATCTATTATACGTAATAGACATACACCGGTACAACGTTAAATCGGTATAAGTCAATGTAGGCTTCATATCAACATCTCTTGTAATCGGTGTTCAGCAGTTTTACTCAGCTCATGCAGTGAAATAATGTCCAAAACTATCTTTATACGGCAATTGAACCTAATTTGGTAGATATCAATATTTAAATTGATCGAGAATATCGAATTAAATGACATATGGCAATAGACTGGTTTACATTAATTAATACAAATTTCTGTTAAATCATTTTTAGATGTGGAAGTTATTGGTTTGGAAGTAACAAATCCTAGCTCACTGCAGCTCGATTTAGACGTGGACAACATCGTTACCTACACTGTCAGACTACAGAACTCTGGACCATTCGCCATCAATGCCCCAGATTCCGGTAATAACTATGCAGTGGCGTTTGTGCTGAGTAATAGCACCGACCTCTCGGCTGCCAACACCGCCGTAAGTAGAGAGAGAATGTATATAGGGTTATAATGATCACATAACTATAGTTGTATTCTAATAAAACACGAAGGGGGTATGTGTGTGGGGGTGGGGGGGTTTGGGGTGGGGGGAGGAGGTTGGGGGTGGAGGACTATTGACATGTTATGAGGCCGCCTCATCAGGTGAGAAGGGTAGACCTATATACTCCTATATATTGTGCATGTCTGATGGTTGTTACACGATAACAAACTGGATGAGACACGTTACCGATTTATTTTAAACTTACAACATACATTCCTATCTATGTCACAAATTAACATCCCAAATATGAGAACTCAAGCTTAGTTATGTTTTTACTCCATTATTTATGAACTCTTCTACCTTCGGAACCTGACGTCATAGAGTACTATATCCCTTATCAGAATGTAACGTGCCTAATATGCTAACATATTTTAGAGACGTAATTAAGTGTCCTTTGCTACGAACATGTACGTATATAAAACAGTTTGCTCGGCGCGCTTGTAAACGTAGCTCTGAGTGCACGATACGAGGGCCGAAAATCCTTCATAAATTCCGGCTGGTACAGTGGCGGAGCTAGGGGTATTGGTCAGGAGGGGCGAGAATGGTCTGTAGGGGCGCTTTCGACACTATCTAAGCGGAGCGCGACCACAGGTTGGTGCGTAGCGCACAGAAATTTTTTGAGTAAAGATACTCCCTAGATCGCCGGAAATGACCCTTCCCGTGCCTGGCTAACTTGCAGATAAACGAAGAATTAATAGGTGCAGTCATCGTCAAATTACACTAACAAATTGTGACAAATGTCAATAGGTTAATGAGAGCGCAATAAAATAGTCAATAATCGCGAATAAGTAAAAAGTGGTAAAGAGTTGAAAGGGGCGCCAGCAGTCCATTTGAGTCCGTCAGGGGGGGGGGGCATCCGCCCCTGACTGTATGGACTCTCCGCCACTGGGCTGGTATTGAATATACCGGCCTTCTATTGGTGAAGTTTTTTCTTCACTAACTATATATCTTGCCTACTGAGCCTAAATAAGGAGTAGGCCTAGGCTAACTAAAGTTAGGCTAACTTGCTAGTATATTCCTTCCGGAAGTTTTTTGTTCAGTGGCGTGCACAGGAATTCAACGGGGGGGGGGGGGGTTGAGTGCTAGTGTTGCTTCGATAGCAATTCGAATTTTCAGGAGAAGTTAATGATATACTTAATATCTTCAATGATCCTGTAGGTCTAAGATGACGTGGTGGGACTACAAACAAAAAATTGACCAAAAAAAGTGTCCTCCGCCAACACAATATATACCTTACAAATTTATAAAGAACATATGGATATTATATGAGGCTATTAAACTATAATTTGTAGCTGATCTATTCTTTTTCTTTCTTTTTTTTAAACAATAGACTATAAGTTATGAAGCCGAATCTAGTCTGTCCTCCAACCTAGATGCGTCTATTGTTAGTGGTGGAACTGTGTCCATTACCACCTTGAACGTGTACGTTAATATCCCGAGTTCGTCTTGTGAATATTTCGACTTGATATGCGTTACTGTATCTCAGGTGGCTGGAACTAAGTATACAGATAATGATTCCAGCAACAATCAGTTCTGTTTGCAGTTTGGTGAAGTCTCGGAAGGGTACGCAGGGGTTCTGACCTGTACTGGTAAGTATAGTTCTACAAGGCTACCCCTCATCAATACCAAAGGAAGGTGTGCTACAGTGGCCCTCATTTGAAATTTGGGTGCTATTTATTTTTGGTGGACATTTGTTGGTCAACTTGTTCTCACTCTGCGAGAGGGAAACATATTAGGCGGTATTGTAGCAATCTCTTGGTCACCATAAACAGTGGTTTGAAAATGGACTCCGTTTAACACTGTACACACCTATATTGGTTTCAGAGAGTTGGCGTTCTTTTATTTAAGGGAATAAGCCCTAATCAAACAACGTTTCAGCAACGAGAGTGTCAGATTATCTAAGTGATCTCAACTGGTGTCCAAATGGCCAATTTCTGTTTGTTTAAATGTGTTTTTGCAGTTCTCAAAATGTTTAAAAAATAATTTAATGAATCCGTTTACCTTCCATTCATTATAACAATGGTTAAAAGTGTTTGATGGCGGAACTGATTTGTCAGCGCAATAAACATAAAACAAAAAAACATCCATGTCCATATGTGACTGTATTCCACATAGGAAAGCCTTTCCGTTCTGGATGTTGGAACTGCCATTTCGGCATAAATACCTTTATATTCTAAAATCGTTTATCGGAGACTTGGTGTTCATACGTCGTATTACCAATACGCCTGTAATCGTGGGAACTAGAACTCTCTCTTCTACTGGTTCTGATTTTAGCTAATTTAACTTGGTGTTATACAGAACATTAGTTAGTTAATCGAGGGAGAAAACTGTTATGACAATGAATCACAATTATCTATGGGGTTTTCTGGATTTTTTAACCCCCCTCCGTCCCCTCCCCCCCCCAAAAAAAACGTGAGACGGTATTGTACGATTACACAGCATGAATTTCAAGCTATTAATAGTCGTTAAAACATAAATAGCTATATGTGTAATAACAGAAGCACCGATGTTAACAGGCAACTTCCTGGCAAATAGATCATGTACATTCAATCAAGCAAAAACCTGTAGTCATGGACATGTACTGAAGGGTCACTCGTTATATAGCGTAGTGTCGAATCCTTTGTTTGTTTACTTTGTAATTATCAAATAATCGTGTTAATTTATTCCCGTTTTCATTTCTCTTTGCAGGTTGTTTATCAACTATGAGTCTTCTGGTATTGCTCATCTCTGTGTCTGGTTCCTATCTTGTTTCCTAAACGAGTTTGTAAATCCTTCTACCATCACGTGGTACCTTTAGCATGACGTAGAGAGATAACTCTGATAGCTGTTTGAGATGGGTGTCCAAGTGAGAGCTATACCCCACCGTCCGTATTAGCACCAAATTAGTTCTCACCAAGGGATCCAGTATAGTTCTGACTACAACGTATACAGTAATGATTAACATCGTCAATGTTGGTTTAAGAAGAAGAAGACTCAGATGTATAAATGTCTTTGTAAATATTAACTTTACGTCATTAACTCACCTCCATCCATGATATTATGAAAATATTTAGAGCAGTTTTAGGTATCTACTTATAGACGTAGGCCTATTTATTGTTTTATTCGTGCTGAAATAGCTGCTACTTAAAGAGGTGTAATGGCTCTGTGTTACTCTCTCGAATACAGTCACAGACTGGAATTCTTTATATAATTACATTAAAATACGTATAATTGCGTTTGATATGTGAACGATTTCTTTGCGTCAAAGTACTGTTTTACTGCTAAAGCAGCAGTGCGTAAATGACAAATAGGCTGTTGTATGTAAGCCGCTTCATTCTTGTTTGACACGAAGTAGTCGATTTTCACCACCTAGCATAAACCATATGTTGTATTAATGGTTTATTACAAAAAACTAATTACTCCTGTTCAAAAAAAGGTTTTAGTTGTGAAGATGAAAAGTATATATGCAGTAGAGGGCGCACTTCAGTGAAAAGGGTAAACATTTATCGTAGCAAGGTTACCAAGCTGGCTGACAGGCATCAACTGAGTTTATTTGAATTGCAAGCATACATTTGTGGCTTTGACAGTAACAATCAAACTGAATGCCTTGTGGTAAACCGATTTTGATTATTTTGTCGCTGGCAAGAGAAATGTATGCGATGATGATGACGTGCGTGTATGTGTGAGTATGTGTGTGTGTGTGAGTCTTTGTTTGATGGCTTTCGGAGTAAGCTAGAATCTGACGATTTTGCGAGTATGTGTGTGTGTGTGCGTATGTGAATCTGTGATTGGTGATTTTCGGGGTACGTTTTTACACTTGAGGATGATGACGTGTGTGAGTGTTTGTGACACGTTGACTTGTAAACAATGTCACTACAAAAGTATACATGGTGGATGATTTTCATACTTGGAATGTGGATCCACCTTATGACGTCAAAGAGCCACATTTCTTTCTGTGAAGTTCAAAGGTCATTCGAGGTCAACAGAAGTCAAAACCTGAAATCTGGTTACCAAAATAGTCGGTTGAAGTTTATATAGTATATGTGGAATTACCTTAGTAAGTACAAGAACCGGTATATATTTCTCTGCAGGTCAAAGGCCAATATAGGTTAACATTGATCAGAAAACGTCTGAAACCTGTTTAAACACATTCACTCCAAAAGTAAAGATTTGATGAAGTTCATACTTTGCATATGGATTCACCTTAGTGCTAATTACATCTGTTGTTTTATGTGCCATCTATACGGTCATTTGAGGTCAACAAAGCTCTCAAAGTGAATCAACCTAGTAAACACTGTAACTCCTCAAGTTAAGGTTGGGTCATAGATAGCAGTATTGGTCGAGGCAAATAAATTCTGTCACTGGGTAGTTCCTTCAAGATTGTAAATATGTTATTACCTTGTAAATATAGATATCTAAATTCGGATATGTGACCTGAGAGATATTTTTGTAAGGACACAAGGCTTTTACCTTGCAAATCTATGACGGTTTGAATTTCATTTTCATTGGATTTCAGTTGAAAATGTTCCCTTCGGTTGCATACTTTGACTTTCTTAGATGGAGAGTACGCGAAACTGATCCTCCTTGGTATATCAATATAACGATAGTGTATTTAAATATCCATATAAAAGCTTCCATGTCTAAGTCGGGCAAATATCGATTCCCTCAAGATGTCAGATCTTAATTCCAGAGTATCGTATACCTTCATATCAATATTTTATTATCAATAATTCAATATTTTATGACAAAGATGAATTCAAGGGGGATATGCTGGTTCATGTTTTGTTATCATTTAAAACATTCCATGAGTATGTATATAATTATTTTCATTTTTCATTTGACAAAAAAATATGAATTAAAACAAATATCATTTGATGAAAGCTAATTTAGCTTCTCTTCTTTTCTTGCAATAATTGATCATGTCTTTGTCATCGTCTGCAACAAAGGTCATTTACAACTATTCTTTGACGATTTGTTGCCACAGTAACAAGTGTGGTAAATGATATTGTTTTCGAATTTTTATCGTCACGATTAGTATATCTCGTCAAACGTAACTTTTCAGATTTCTGACGTTTTACTTAGCTATTTTCAAGAGTGCCTTACGGTAATTTTCAAACATTTACCATTTACCAATTGCATTGGCGACACCAAAAATTTAACATGGAGGAGAGGATGGGGAGGGGAGGGGGGGGGGAGCTGTGGTAGCAGATGCATGGGGGATGCAAACAGTTTTGGGGAAAACAATTTGGAAGTAAAAAAACACACCTGAATGTGTAAAGTGTACATCCAAGGCATCTTTAGGGAAACTAAATGACAACGTCCTCCCCCTCCCCCTACTCCCAGATCATCCGTTTCTTAGATAACCAAAGCCATGCCCCCACCCCCCCTCCCCAACCCCCCAAAAACACACTGGTGCACGGGATGGATCCATGAGTTTATGGTGGAAAGAAGACTGAGGAGGAAAACATAAAAAAGAAACAAAATCTTGTAGTAGACAATCTTTTAGTAAATAAACAGGGACCCAGCGATGATATATGCTGCGATTTTTTAAGTTATAGACAGGAGCTTATATTGATGAAGGTAGAGAAGGGGGAGGGTTGTACATCATCCCCTTCCCGTTGTTGTACTCGAAGCCAAAGTGAAGTAATCATGTAACACATCCGGAGTCTATGCATGTTAAGTTCTTCAATGCCGCCCTCATTAAGTTTCGTGTAAACATTTCATACTATAAAGGTGCCAATTGCTCCCATTGACTTACACACTAAACTCGTCACTTTCCAAGGCCGCTACAGCATAGATAGTAATTTTCAACTGACATGTCCTACCCACACCATATGATAAGATGATGGCTTGAGCTATCACAGCACGTTCAACTGTTGACACCATGACCGTTTAGATTTTGAGGTAGAAGAGCTCAAAGTTTAGCATAGTGCTTTCCAATCCATCTGGCAGCTTGCTGCGGAATCTTCTTGTTTCACCCAAGATTTTCTTAAAATACCTTAAATCACCTTCAATCCTCCAGATTTTTAGACCATCATAGTAGTTTTTATTTCATACTCTTCAACATCCAAGCATCAAAAAGAATGATGATGACTCAGAAAATGCCAAATAAATCAATACAGTTGGTCACTTTAGGGGTTGGGGGGGGCAACGGTTGACCTCTCAGATCCTTTTGAAGCGGACGTGCACTACTCTATTTGGGGTGAAAGGGGAGGTTACACTCTACTATTAAAAGTATTGTCAAATTTTTGTCACGTGTTAGATTCAGTGATATTGAAGCATAAGGTATGAACGTTGTTCTTAAATTCCCAAACCAAGTATAGGCTAAGTTTTGTGACTTTTGCATATACCTTTTGAATTTCTAAATTCGCTGACTTATGAAGCTTATTATTAGTTATGTGTATTTCTTCACATGAGGTGCCTTTTTTATTTGAACCATCTACAAAAATTCATTTATATATTCGTATATTCAGCCGATTCTCGTGGCTTTATCACTACCATACTTAACGGACTGGAGCAATATTGCTTTGAAATAGTTTTTTTCAATATATTAATTTGGCATCTGGCAACATCATATACAGAGGGAATGATGTCGTCATGATGCCTATTGAAATGAGACTGTCTTTACTTTTCTTTATTATATCTTAATCATTCATCTAAAATGTAATATTTGTACAGAAAAGTTACATTTCGATGAAATTCTAAATGCAAGGAATAATGGCGCTTATAATCAAAGTTTCCAAATGTATTATATGACAAAGGATAAATCAAGAAGGTAATTGTCTGAGACTCTGAGTTGAATCTAAAAGTAAAGATATTGAAGAACATCTGGTACGATGACATCACATACCTGCTATTAAGGAGGAGGAGGAGGAGGAGGAGGAGGAGGAGGAGGGTAGGGTCGGGGTGGGATGGGGTGTTAACTAGTCATAAAAGGTTACATTCTATCAAACATTTCTCGAGGGACAATAAACCACATTGTGTGTGGACACCCGATTATCATGGTGTATCAGGTGAGTACCCGTTAATCAGTTAAAACTGATATGTGTGATAATTTCCTAACATGTGTTACATTTATGACCAGTTGCTTCTGAGGACTTACAAACAGAAAAGTATAAAAAAAAACACCATCCTATACATAATGATTCGTCTTTTCGTAATTGGTAACATAGTAGCATCTGCTGACAGGTCTAACATGTGTTACGGTGTTATAACACACTTTAGTTTATACTGATTAACGGTTGTCTCTTATTCACAGTACAAACTGATCAAGCCATGTTCATTGTGTGATATATTTCAAATTCACGTTATAGTTAGTAGTATGTGTCGTGCCACTTCCGTGCCACTGCCCTGAGGAGTCGTAGTACTAAACCAGCAATAGTTGCAAGACATAACAATGCAATTAGTATCCGCCTTCGCCACATTTTACTGGCTCCCGTATATATATGTTGTGATTACGCAACGGTCAAGCGGCAGTAAACAAGGCTCTTATCGGGTATATCTACACAAACAGCAGTCAAAGTAAA
>KN884316.1:67644-78464 GCA_000934455.1 Apostichopus parvimensis
GCCTCATTTGTTGCCAAATATTTCTGGCAACCTTGCTTGACGACTAATTACAAGCAGGTCTTAATAAATGGACTACTGAATAGTATGATTTTAATCATTGAAGTATACAGGATCATATATAGTATATGAACGTATACAAATGAACCAATCTCGTTACGCTACCTGCACAGTTTTTACCCCCCCTCTCATCCCCGCCACCCCTCATTCCCGCCACCCTCCCCACTCATCCCCGCCACCCCTCATCCCCGCCACCCCTCCTCCCCCTCAAAATTTCTGATTCTCCACGCAGAACTATCTGCCTGCTATATGCCTGCTATACTACACGTATTTTATTACCGTGCGATAACACGGTATCGATATTACTATACGCAAGATCAGGCTATCCTTGAATTTGTTGACCTGATAAGGCGCGAAGATAAACGGTTGATATGGTCTTACTTGTTGTAGAAAACAAAACGATTATCGCAACAAGGACCATCAGTTTTGGAGTTGCATGTACCGTTGTATTTATACTCCTAAAACAAGAAAGTAGACAAATTCCTGATAATTTATTTCATCCCTATCTATTCAATCGAACCCGGATGACGGTACCATGTACCTAGTACTCTTACATTCAGTATACTACGTTTCTTCGACCCGCTAATTTCAGTATAGATATCTTAGATCTAAAATCTGCTGCTTTTTTTAAGGAAAAGTCGCCCAGGAAAGAACCTGGGCACGAAACCAAACTACCAAACGACTGATCCGCTCTCAGCCCCAGTCCCCTTGCATCGGGACTGTGACTGTGTGACTGTGTGATTACAATACACAATGAGTGGTAATTGCAGGAAAAAAACAAAACAAATCAAAGCTAAGATCATCTTATGAGTTGGTCGTAGGGAAATGTAATATTTGCACAATCCACATTTTAAAATTAATTTAACAAACTTGACTATTCCGTCTAAGAAACGGAGGACCTTATGAATTCGACAGTTTCCCAATAATCAATTTCGTTATGTCTTCTCTGTTCATATTCTCTAAATATATTCTCTCTATAAATTCTCTTTCTATAGGTTTCTATTGCCTTTGAAATCTGACAGTTGTTTTGTCTTCAGAAGTAATTACCGTAGAGGACTGGTAAAAAAGACTTGGTCGTTTGGACAAACAGTTTTACTGAAATTGGTAAATAAATGGTTTGTCAAGAATTATGCTTATTTATAAGTTACACAAGTAAAGGCTACAAAGATTACCAACTTCAGAGAGAATGTATTATTTATCAATCAATTCCCACAATCTGAATTTCTCTTTATGCGTACGTCTTTAACAAGTTGATCATAATCTTTATGGATGAGAAAAGCTCATTAATAAATTTTAAGTTTTACGGTTGTGTGTTGTATGATGAAAAATGAGAACACATTTGAAACTCGGATGGTTTATTTAGGTGCACGTGAGTCAATTGCAAATTTGAAAACGTTGAAATACTATAACTAATCATCCAGTTGATGGATTACTTTAGGCAGAAGTCCAGTATTATAGTTCCATGGAAACAGACAATTTGAGTGCTGTTAAAGTTTCTGTAGCTTGTTAAAGGTTAATCAGCTTTACAATGTACTAAATCTATATGGTATGCTCCACATTAAGGCTCCATTGATGATTGTTTTCACACCATTTGCTGTTGACAAATTTCAAAGGCTTTGTAAATATGTAACTTGAGGCCTGTTAAGTTGTGTGCTGTGTGAGGAAATGACCTAATAATCTTTTGTTTTAGACTAAATTAGTCCATCCACTTTATTGACGAGGCTCAGATTTTGAAAGGGTCTTTTTTTCCTTCAAAATTTAAAAGTGGTATAGAATACAGCCTGGATTGACAGCAGTGTTTTTGTCGGTTTACAAGATATGAAACTAATTTTATGCTTAAAGTCATCCTTCAAATTTATATGTGTGATTGCGTGAGTATGCGTTTACCTCGGGTTCAACAATTCACTCCGAACGTATATAGACGCAGACGTGCGCAAAGAAATTTTACCATTATTGTCTTAAACTTTCGGACTTTTTGCTCGGCTACTGTCAGACGGAAATATCCATTGTACAAAAACAAGTAGGAATTCTATCATCTTCTTGCAATAGTAAAACCAACAAATTGCGCATGTGTATAGATATATGTACTCTCTATTGGTTATCTATCATACTAACCTTATGAATATTCAACTAATAACGTGGACATTGGCCAGCGTATTGGTCCATTTCACGAAATTTAAATACATTTGGTAATCTTGATTACGTCACCTGTAAATATTACAGGTACAAAGGTACAGATATAAAGGGTTTGTTTGAGTTTTGTCTGCATTCCAGATTGCTACTCATTCAAACACCAACAATCTTGTAGTTTCAAGACGAAAAAGGGAAAAGGTAAGTCTTTCTCTCTTATTTTACAAGAGTTTCACGAGAGTTTTCGTGATCGGTAGGGGCTACGGTAAAATGAGTATTAAATCATAACATTTTAGAAAATATTCAGAGCTATATGATATTATTTTCTCAAAATTAAAGCTCGAATATTTCATTTTGTTGATTTTGCTTTAGTTATCGCATGTATTGGCGATTTTCTGTAGATAAGTAGATATCTTTACGGAGCTTTCGATCCCAAAAATTTTTTAAATTTTAATAGGGCCCCTTTGCTTTGGTTTCCCATAATGTGAATAGAGAAACTACAAAGATGCTAATTCCTATCTTTAGCAACATTTTCTTATTATTACACGTTCCAGTTTGACATGGTTTGGATTATTTAGACATTGCATTGCCTGTTATTCGCCTTATTTGACTCAAGTTCGAAGCGTATAATTAGTCACAATGCAGAGGGATGAAGGAACCTTAACTTTTAGGTCTTAGATTGCTTTTTGCAACACATTAAATCACACAAAAGTATTATATAAAGAATAAAATATGACTCTGATCTAGTTTTGCAAATTAACATCATAGATTGCCTTATACACATTAAAGGCATTGAAGACTCGCCCCAATAGGCCGTGGGCCGAAGTAGGAAAAGTGATCTAAAAATTAACTTTCGTTGCAAAGTCACGGGGTCTACATGAAACCCATTATATTTTATTAGCAATATGTATTATTTTCCAAAATCAGTTGTTCCCAAGCGTCAATGTTGCACGTTAATGTTTTTTAGGCCAAAATGGCGGCAATTTCCCCATACATATCCTGCACAAAATAGAATAGGCCACAAATACCATAACATCGCTCAGAAGGAGAATCTACCTTCATATTGAGGTTCCGCCGGCTATTTTGAACATATGTACGATGATAATTTGTCTAGTGGGGGGGGGGGGTCTACCAAAAGGTCATAAAGCACTAAAAACAGAATAGAGGGCGCTGTCCATTTCATTATATCAGAGCATTGCATACTGCTATGCGAAAAATTATTTAATTAAAATTACTTCGCGATGCTTTTAATTGTAATTACATGGAAAATCTGTCATAACTTCTGATCATGTGCCAAACATCATTTTCCCTAGCCCAATCGCATCCACTGCAATTCCCATACCTATGTTTGGTAGCTGTCCATGGATATATTAAATGGTGCTTAAAATCCTACCCCTCTCCAAAATTTCAGAGATTGAAGGCCCTCTTAAATTGAAAATATTGAGGCAAAGTTAAGGGACTGGGAAGGTGTGGGGAAGGGTGAGGTGGTGTAAGGAGGGGATATGTATAAATCTAGTTTATAAATGAGGAAAGCATATATGGGAGTAAGGCTCCAATGTAAACCATAAAGTGTTATGTAAAGAAGGCGAAAAAGGTGTGTTAGTTTCAGTTCTGTATTATATTATCATTGCAAAAGATCTTTTTTCATAAATTTTTTTGGAAGCATTTCTTTTTACAGTTACTTTATAAAGGGCCAATACATTATGAATAAAAAAGTGTAACTAAAAAAAAGCTTAAAGATTAGCATATTTGGTCAACGGCATATATGAACAGTGACAGTATTCTAGTTATTTTTACACTTTTTGAACAAGACATTCAACATGCACTGAGTGAGGACATTATGTGGTACAATTATAATTATTTTTATATAACCATTCAGAGAGTCAACTGAGTTGGAGATTCCTTGGAAAACAAGATTTTCAAAGCTCACACCACTTTTGACCAAAAGAGATTTAATTGGTGTGCCTACATGCAAGTTTGAAAATGTACTTAAAATATTATGTGTCCAATCCAAGACATCACAGGCACACACCATCACCAGTGCATAAATTCCTTTTTACCAATATTGTTAAACTGAAGTATCAATTGAAAACATTAACTATATCTAGTAGCTACAGTATGTATACATTTTCATAGAACAGGACCTATGAAGTACATTGTACATATTCATGAAAATTTGCAGGAATTTAGACATGGCAACTTTCCATCATGTCGTCTCTCATGCAGAATTGCAAATTTGAAGGTCTTGAATAGTATAACTACTGGAGACAGAAATGTGGCCACTGTGTAGTGTGTGGACTGATCTCAGCAGCTTTGGGGCAGGTCCTTGATCCATTGATTCTGTTGACAGAGCAGATGAAGATTTATTTAATATGTATTTGTGATACAATTACTTCAATTAATTCAATTACTTCAATGTTGCATAGCTGATAGATAGTTTAAAAAGAGATATGCAACATTACAATAAATTTCCACATTAATAAAAACAGTGACTGATAAAGCTCAAATAAAATATGCTAACTTATGCTGCATACCATGAGTTTTGCAAAATTGATTGTTCTACATTAATTTTTTACTTTACAATTCAAATTATTTCCTCCCTCCTTCTCCCTCCCTTATTTACTTTTAAACAGAACATGTACCTGAATTTCAATTGAAATACATTTAAGTAGCAAGACAGTATGCATGTCTGTTTACTTACCGAACCATGTTGTCGTTTTTTTTCAATGATATGTTCACACATGGAAAGGGACTACAAGCAGTTATGTATGTTGAAAGAGCAACGTTTTGCATCATTACAGTATCATACGTTTGTGTATAGGCCTATATTCCAACACGTACATAATTGCACTCTATTTGAAGGCAACAGATGGAAATCTTACCTGATTGATCATTGTGAGAAGTCTCCAAAATCTGCAGTATCAGTTTGAGCTGGTAAATCCTCTGCAAGAGAAAATAAAGAAAGAGATATCAACAACAGTTTTGTTGAATTGAGCCTAGGATGACGATCATATTTACTTTGTGATTATGATTTACTTCAAGGCCTGTATCCAAGAGACGGGTTGTAACTGTTCAGTTGGTTTAACTCGCATTAGTTCATAAAATATATAAACAAGGCATCTTCAACAAGAAATACAGCATATTTCAAAGACCATACCAAGGGATGAAACTTTGAATTCATTGCAAAGTTTTACCAGCACCAGCAACCCACTATGTTCCTGTGACAAATTGTACAAAGAACGTACATTCAGCCAACCTTTTTGTTTCAGCATAGCCTGGGCTATTGAATAACAGTTTAGTCAACGTTAGAACTTAGCTAGAGCTGTGTACATTTTTTACCCCGTAGGCCTAGGCTAGTTGAGAACGACTGTGGTTACTGAAACTGTACGAACTCGAATGACACAGTTTCCAGTCGAATAGAGCATTCATTTTGAATGTAACATTTCAAGAATACTTAAATACATCTCACCAACTGATTGTGTAAGTTTCGATTTAGCCCTGGAGATTTTGGATACGTCGCCGGCAAACTTCATATAACATTGTCGATGATACCCGCACGTTGTTGTGTCCTACGTCAAGTTGAGGTCTGCATTGTCAGACAAAATAGTATTGGCAAAATCCCCTAATTCTCCACCTAAAGCCTTCCATTCCTTAGCACATCTGATTACTTTAGCTTTGGAGATATTGGTCAATGCAGTCACTCTCCCTTAGGCTGTCTTTGAAACATGGATAATGCATTCTAATTTCATTTTCGTTCGGTAGGCCGCCTTATCACTAGTTGACGCCATGTTCAAATGTTGCCAGATGTTAAAAAGTATTGCGCAAGCCTGTAGACTCGATTGTGATTGGTTACTCGTGACATCATACGCTGTATTTTCGCCTTATAAACTCTCTCCAAATTTGATTAAAATGGTAACGGTTATTAATAACAACTGCAAAAATGTGCACGTTAGACAACTGGGAACAATCGATAATGGTGATTTCATATTATTTTCATAATTATAATGGCATTTGTTGGTAGTCCTCTCTCTGTTGCAACGAACTTAAACGATTTTGGACTTCGGCCCACGGTCTACAAACCGTGTGCCGCGCTCTGAAAAAGTTAACTTTCCGTTGCTTGCAAGTGAAGTTTTCTGCTTGTCGCTACAAAATGCAGACAGTAATGAAACGTGATACCTTGTTATCTTTAGCTGGACCTGAGATGTCCATCGCTGTATCGTTTGTACACTGTGCTGTGGGTATTGACCGCAGCTGTATGTACTGACTGTCACGGTACACTAGTGTCTAATTACCGAAGGTAGCAAGCTGTGTGTGTATTTTCTGGGATCGATGGTGGTGTCTAACACTTCTGTCAGATTACCGGCATTAGACGTTGCTTTTTGCGCGAGTCTTCACACCCTTTAAGAGAGATGCATCGTATCTTCAGGTGCCGCGCCACAATAGGTACCTAGACCATAGTACTTGACTTTTCTCCAAATGCTTGGCTAATGTGGATATTTAACGAGATAATTTTTCTTTCCTATTAATATTCTCTCAAGCTATTTACATATCTGTATTGTTCTTTAGATATTTCCAATATGAAGTACGTAGTGCTGGCTCTCTTGGTTCTGGGATTCATTGCCACAGGTACGTACTACAAATTGTAAACTTTAGCTTTTGACTCTACTTGGTCAGAATTCCCGCTTTATTCGCGGACTTAAATGATGATTTATACTATATAGGCTAAAGATACGGTTATGCTGTTTTGGTCCGTTAAAGGGGTATACGGAAGAAATTCCCATACCATATTATAGATTGTAACCAATGGTTCCTATAATGTGTGTTCTTAATATAGTTTATAGTCCAGAAAAATACTCTTTTCAAACAACAGCGCGTGCACCTTTGGATGACAATCAACACCATTTTTCCAAGACAAGTTTATAATGCATTGTTAAAACGTCATTTGAGTCCTAAATTTATTGTCTTCACATTGAGTTTTGAGTTGTATTTGAGGAACTGAGCTAACGGTCTGTGTAATAGCCTAAGCAGGTCATCCACTTTAATTAATTTCTCAAAACCTAAAAAGTGTTATAGAAATACAACCTTGACTGAAGCAGTTCTTCATAACCTTTTACCAAAGTAATTTTATGCCTTTGTTCATCCTTGAAAGATTTTTTTTGAAAAGGGAAAAATCCAGTGACATGAAACTGTCAGGTGTTGTAAATACATAAAATTAGTATATTTTATCATAATAAAGGTAATGATATGAGATTATGACCAACGAACATATAGGCATATATATTGACATTATGATTTATGGAAATGAATACTGACAAGGTATCGACATATGGACAGGAATATTGACATGATATCGACATATGGACATGGATACTGACATGGTATCGACATATGGACATGTATACTGACATGATGACATGTATACTGACATGGTATCGACATATGGACATGAATACTTACAAGGTATCGACATACGTACAGGGATACTGACATGGTTTAGACATATGGACATGAAATATGACATGGTATCGACATAAAGACATGAATAATGACATGGTATCGACATATGGACAAGATAATGACATGGTATCGACATATGGATAGCATACTGACTTGGTATCGACATATGTACACGAGTACTGACATTGAGTTATTACACTGAGTAATAACATGGTATACGACATTGATACTGGTATATATGTTATACGACCTGTAGACTGCATATTGGCATTGTGCATTAAACATCCAGTTATAGTTCGTCCAACTTTAATAAGCTTTCTTCTCATCATTGCTACAGTTACTGTCGCTCAAAGTGACGATCCATGTTATCACATGAATACACCTTGTGCTCATGGATCCTGTATTGTAGCGAACGGCGTTGGACGGTGTGTGTGCCATATGTGCTGGACCGGACCAGACTGTAATACATTTCAACGATCCGCATCTTGTCAAATATAAACCACGTCAAAGGTAGACTATATAACAATCAAATTTTGTTTATTCAAATGCAAGTGCAAACTGCGATTGTGTAAAGCCTAGCCACTGACTGTCCTTGGGTATTGTTTGAAACAGTAACTCTGTGAATGTTGTCATTAGCTTTATGTTGTTATCTGGTGTGACAGAATGGTGTTTGAATAGATGATCCGTTTTGGCCGAAAATGTCCTGATTATTGTAGTCCGCGTGCGTGCTACACTATTGGTATTACTGCTCAAGTAAACAATACCTCTTCACGTTGAAACTTACAGTACCATGTCGTCTCTGTTAATTTGTAGTTTCAGAGGCTAGCTGCGTAGCTAACTTATTCTGAGCCTGCCACTGGGCTCAAAGCCCTCTCACGTTGTAGGTACCTACATGACTATACTCCCTGGTGTGTTGTCCGCCCCCCCCAACTTGAAAACAACACCATGAACAACCGAAAAGTTCTTCCTAATACTACAAGCACTCCACACTAATATCCTGCGTATTTGCAGGCAAATGCAGTTCTAGTGCATGGGTATTTAATTTGTGGCGTCAGAGGTCACCTAGGCACAGCAACTATACCCCTGACAGACACACACCGAGTTTGAATTCCATCGGCTTTATGGTTTAAGAAGATTGAGAAAAGCTTTTTCGCACAGATTTGGTCAAGTATGACAATTGACCTTTGTTGATCACTTGAACTTTTGCGTTTTACATAACTAATTGCATTGTAACTAATCGCATTGTACCATGTCTGTGTTGAAAGGTTTTGGCTTTATTTTGTTTGTGGTTTACGTCACTGGCAAATATTTTGTCGATAGAGTACAATATTTCATCTCCAGAACATTACATGTAGGCATAAGAAGAAAATGGTTCACTAAGTAAAGTAGCGTGTCAAAATTTTTGTGTGTATGAACATATTGTATTCTTTCTATGATCATATAATTATGAACGAATCAATAAATGAATCAATGAATGAATCAATGAATGAATAATTGATGTATTAATTACATTTCAGCCAATGGTAATGGATATTATCTTTGTCTTTCACAGATTTCAGTGTGCATTCTGGATTCAATAAGCAGCCGCGGGGATGTCCATACACTTCACTGACGTCACAGTGTCCATAATCCTATATAATCATTGTACTTTAAGCTTTGGTTGTAACAGTGTTTAATAGATGGAGTAAACAAGAATTATATAAAACTCATCGCAATGTTTTCTTGTTGTCAGTATTCACAGAAATTTATTAAAACAAAACTTATGTAAGTAGGGGAGTGCGCCCCCATAGGAATTCTCGGGGACGCGAAAACCAGTGACAAAAGACAAGTTCAAGAGCCGTGAAACACATAACATTGGATAGACTACTTGTTTTTTACAGCACGATGTGATCTGCTTGTCATGCCTTGCTCATCAGCCGTTTATAAACATAGAACGAGATTTCTCTGAAAGAGTTAACTTTGCCTAAGTGACGTAACAAAATCAAGGGTAATTATATACCTAATTTAATGTCTAAATAGTTTCTAGTTTTTTTTGGTGGGGGGGGGGGGGTCGGGGACGCCCCCTCGCTAACACCCTACTTGAGAGTCGGCTTCAACGACCCCCATAGCCATACCCCCTTGAAACATCCTTCGTTCGCCTCTGGCCTGGCCCTTTCATAAATGGTCAGCCCTTATCTAAATCAGCCGAGGAGGGGGGGGGGGTCACTTCCCCCGTCACACACCTTTTAATCATGTGCACGACACTGCACTATAATTACAGAGATATGGCATACCTACCCACACGTAAATGTTTGATATCGTTAATATGTACAGGGCCGTAGCCACCTAGGAGCATGACGGATGGTCACGTGCCACCTCCCAAACTTTCTTACCAAAGGGCTTACACGGATAAAGGATAGCACAGGCACGTCGTCGTATACTACACAGGCAAGGTTTAAAGTTGTACTGCACAAATGTAAGTTAAATGATGGAAAGGGATGGCACCATTTCTGCGAGTACCAAAACAAAAATATCTCAGAACGAATGTCTGCCAAATGTTGTACCCCCCTCCCCTCAACCGTCGAACTCATATATACTGAAGGGGAGAGCCTATATGGTATCGTGAACAGGTGAAAAATCATATCAACTTAAGTGTTAATTACACAAATGTCTGGTTTCGGCTACTTTGCCCTTTGGCAAAATTTCTGCACTTGGTTATTTGACATCTGACGTCATAATTCACGCGAGACATTACAGCCCAGGCCCAGGCACATACCCAACAAGGTTTGCCATATTTGAGGGTCTTTGACCTCCTTTGATCACGTGACCTTTGGCGTATTAGATTAATTAATAAGCTGCAAATTGACAAAATCTGATAATCACATGGTTTGAGTGTTTCGGTTATTTTCGTACGTATATGACTTAATACTTTACGGAGGCACTATACCCATGACCATGCGCACATGCCACCAAATGCCGTGAGGTCAATCGGTCTTACGGTTTGTTCGTGACACAATATTGTTCACACACACACGCATATGCACGCATTACTTTTTGATCAGTCCACCAAGTCCACCCATGTGATTGTGTCACCCTATGATCCCCCCAGGGGCGTAGCGAGCGGGGGGGTGTGGGGGGGTGTCACACCCCCCCAATAATTTGGTCGCTGTCGGCAAATTTTGGGTCTGTCGGCAAAT
>KN884317.1:48598-60535 GCA_000934455.1 Apostichopus parvimensis
TGGTGGGGTAGGGGATTCTGGTGGTTCTCCCCCAGACGTCAAATGATACATTCTGAGGCATTTATGAACTACACAGCTCTTCGCCACTTCACGTAAATGGCAACACATATTTACACTGCCCGTTACAAGGAAAGAATATAGGGACCTTAAATTTGCTAGAGGGAGTAGATAGTTCATTCAATTTCTGCGCAAACTTCGGTAGTGTTTTACAAGTGTATCGTCCGCTTGCATAGAACAATACTTGATGTCCCGTAACAACTTCATGGAGTTACACATACACTTGTGTTGAAATATACCAGAACCTAGACACATCTGTAGAACATGGATACCCCAAAGTGGTTTCTTAAAACCGTTTCTGCACACTAGTAAAAAAAACTAGTACTAATAATCAGAAGCTTGTAATTACACATAATTTACCCTGCATGGTACAAGGAAAAATTTAGGTAGGCCTACTTTAAGTTTTCCTACAGGGAGTAGATAGTTGATTCACTATCTGCACAACCTTCGGTATTTTTTATTTAATTTTTTGGCATAAAACAGTACCTGTTGTCCCGTAACAACTTCATGTACGTGAAGTAACACATACACTTGTGTTAAAAAAAACATGAACCCAGGCACATCTGTAGAACATGGATACCCCAAAATGGTTTCCTGAAACCGTTTCTGCACACTAGTACAAAAGCCATATTGCCACATAATCGCGCCTTATTATCATAAACTATGGCACGGTATTGCTGTCTTCAAGTCCCAATTGCTCTCTACAGTGACGCCCATGTAAATTCCCAAATTAACATATTCAAATATATATAGTTTTTCAGATATAAATCTGTGCTCCTTAGTTCGGTTTGTCTACAGAATACAGATCAACATGAACAGCTTTGACGAACTTTTGGTCAAAATTGGAAGCCTTGGTTGGTTCCAAATTCGACTGTATATTTTGGTCTGCCTTGTATCATTTGGAGGATCTCTGGTCACTTTTGCGCAAGTCTTCATAGGCGGAACTAACGACCATTGGTGTAAAGTCGATCACTGGGGAAATGAAAACTGCAGTCAGTTTGAGATAACAACAGAAAAACAATGCTCTGAGTTAAAGAGAAATTTGTCTACGGTCATGTCTGTATTTCTGGAAGCCAAAGATCTTGACTCACACTGTGTTAAGTATAACCTGACTGGTATAAAATTGACTTCTGCCTTCGAAAATCACCATCTGTTGAAATATCTTGACGTCATTCCATGTGATCAGGGCTGGAACTTTGATCGTAGCGTGTATCGCAGTACCATAACAGAAGATGTAAGTTCAAACAATTGCATTAATATTAATTCATTAATATATTAATGTTAATAAAAAAATATATATTCATCCCTTAACAAAACAAAAGATATTGACACCAAGAATGAAAGGAGATTTTCTTACTTTTTGTCAGCTATAACTGACATTAGGTTTCGGATTTTGGGTTCGGAGGAGAGATGGATTACGGTTGTTTGATATTTTCACCACTAGCTTGTAGCTAAAAAAAAATAGTATCATGCACTTGGTGATTTTCATTATAGCCGATCGATGGGTGGAATGGCTTGAGTTTTCGTTCGCACTAAGTTACTTGCATTAGTAATATCTTTGCTAAACGCATGAAATGTATTTTGTCCACTAATATAATGCAACAGAAATATTTTTCAAGGTTTACCCTGTTTTCTTTATGACATTGTACCTCTTCATATCTCAGTGGGAGCTTGTTTGTGGGCAGTCTTCATCCACCAACATCCTTCAATCTGTAACATTCGCAGGACGACTGGCTGGTTGTATCCTGTTCGGTTATCTCGCTGACAGGTACAGTATGTTAAACGACCAAGTCATTTTCATTGTAAATGTGGAATCCAACCATGAATGTTGCCTTCAAATCAGTTTCCTGTGTTGGCAAGGTAACATCTCTCTATACCATATATCTTGATAGTGTGTGTTATGTTAATGTCACAAAATGGGTAATAAACATCCACATAGTCTGCACTGTGTATACTGTGTTTATATTCACTCCTGTCCTTACTTGTCATATTTGTACATTTATAGTCCAAATGGTGTTGTTAAATAAACAGCTAGTCGCGTGTTTTCATTACTATGAATTGATAAAATGAATTTCTGTCTGATATCACTGTCTAGGGGAAAATGTCCAATGCCTGTGTTATATCTCTCTGAAAGGTTTGGTAGATTGACTGAGAAAGATTGAGAGGTTTAATTATATATTTGTTTTTACAAATCAACTTTACCTTTCATAATATCATAGAAGTACCATGTTATGATTGCCTTATCCGCTATATTTGAATAATTTTAGCACGACACTATATCCACCATCTTGTAATCTTTTTCGCAGAATTGGTCGACGATACACAATAACAATGTCCACTGTTCTAACCGGCTTCGTATGTGCCTTGTGTGCTGCTTCCTCAAACGTCATTATTTTTGGAATACTACGATTTATCGTCGATGGACTAGCGTACGGAACCACTCTGGTGTGTTTTGTACTGGGTAAGCTGATTCCTTATACTGATTCTTTCCACATCGTAATTGTAGGTAAAATTGCAAATGAAATTTTCTCGAAGTAGGTTATGAACAATTCTGTAAGCAAAGGTAGCTGTATCCACGTGTATGAGAATAACAAGCTTGAGAGCAAATAAAGAGAAGGAAAAAATTACTAGTATCATCAGTTTGTTTAGCATGTGATATATGACCAATTGCTTTCTCATCTAAGAGTATTGATTTGTTGAGGTGGCATTGTAAGCAGCAGACCGCATAGTTAAGCAATATGTCAAAACTGTGGTAAAAAGTTATGTAAGATACAAAGAGCAAAGAATACTGTCAGGTAAGAAGTGTTTCAAAATTGAGAGAATACCAGTACCCTTAGCAACCTTAGTGGAAAAAGTTTCAATATGAATTTGTCCAAGTTAATCCCGACTCTATAATGACACCTATGAAGAGTGGAACATATTGTATGAAGTATTCTCTCCCATTTTCGGAATCTGTACAGGAACTGAAGTTATTCTTCCTGAACTTCGTGTGTATTTCGGTGTGATCCTCTGGTTCTGTTTTGCGTTGGGTTATTTTGTGGTGGCAGCGGTGGGACGCTATATAGAAAACTGGAGAATTCAGCTTCTTCTTTTTGCTATACCTTATTTCGCTGCCATCCCATTTTTGTTGTAAGTACTGTAATGTTATTTCGCTGCCACCCTATATTTACTGTAATTTCTGGCTTTTACAATCTTGTATTTAAATGTGTCGCCTTTTTCTAATTTTGTATAATTGCTAGCTAACAGAAGGCATGCTTTGACCGGTTTGTTACCGTGCATGTAACGCTAATATTAAAGCTTAGCTTGTTTATAGATGCGTGATTTTCAGGCCTGACAATAGAGGAGGGGAGAGTGGAGCCAGGTTACAGCCTACCTGGACCGGCGTCAATTTAGCGTCCCGAGAAATATGGCATGAAGAATAATGTATATTCATTTTATAGTCAAGTTTAGAAAACTGAAGTTTCTCAATGACGTGTCTCATGCATATTGACAGAAATTGATAAGCCTATGTAAGTTTTTCTTTCATCGGTTCTGGTGTCTATGTGGAAGTATTCTTAAATCGAT
The DNA here is from genome assembly GCA_000934455.1 of Apostichopus parvimensis. Classification (NCBI taxonomy): domain Eukaryota; kingdom Metazoa; phylum Echinodermata; class Holothuroidea; order Aspidochirotida; family Stichopodidae; genus Apostichopus; species Apostichopus parvimensis. The sequence goes on from KN884317.1 coordinate 52,220, forward strand.
ATAACAGTTTGTGATTGGTTAGTTTACTCTATGACGTATACAATCATGCACGTACTTTGTCGATAAGACGTTTCGTTTAGACGCGGGCTGTATACAAATCTGCAACCTTCTTGTTCAGTAGCGAAACCTAAACCTTGCTGGTCCCTGTGTAGAACTGTGTTTTTTATTTAACTATATTTTAAAGTTATTCACAGGAAGTCAGGAGTAGGAACATAGTGTATATGCTATAACGAATGTATTTACTTTGTCGATCACCCACTTGGAACCAAGTTTTTATACTGTACTTACATTTTCCACTTCAAAGCACTCGTACTGACAGTGTGATCAGTGTGAATATCCTGCTGGAATCAAATCAAAGTTAAGAGATGTTTATACTGTTTATACTGTCAATATGATTGTTATCAAGCATGATATGAAAGAACAGTATAGAATGGTATTAGCACTGAATCAGGTGTAGGTTAGGAACTGTTCATACTGCCAGCATGAGTGTTTTCAAGCATGTTATGAGAGAACAGTATAGAGTGGTATTAGCATTGGGAGATTTTAGCAACTCACTGCGAAGATCGCAGCTTGCCTTTCTAGACACAAGCTGTTCGAAGTTGCAACATTAATGTTTTCGACAGCGTAATTGCCTTAGAAAACCATCCAAGTTCCTATGTTGGAATTTGTATATTATTGCGATTTTTAATTTATTCATAAAACGACAGTTGCAGGAATATTAAGATTAACGAAATTTATAATAATAATAGCGTACTCTTACATGATAACGCCCCAGATGTTCTAATGTTCGTATCTTTACTGTTGTTCATTGTGTTTTGTTTATCTGTGGGGTGGGGTTCTCTAACACTCACTGCCAAGATGTCACACAAAAAAATGATATTATTTCAACAACAAAAAACACAGTTTATTAACAGAATCACCCAGGTGGCTCTTGAGTAAAAGGAAGTACTACAAGGCTGAAAAAGCTATCAAGAAAATAGCTATTGTTAACGGAAAATACCCACCGGCAGCCTTCATGACAGAGTTACGAGAGGTACGTAATCATTTGTAATTGTTAACACTTGACTGATAATAGGCATTCTTGTTTACTTCAGATTAATAGGCCAGACACTTTAATAACATAGTATATGTTTTATGAGATTATAATTGACGTTTCATATGGTAGGGCTGACAAGCAGCACAGCGTGACTATATTAACTCTGCTCGCTAAAAACTCCAGATACGCCAAAATAATAATGCTTTTCTGAGAAACAATTCAAGTAACTTACATAAGCTACATGTGGTCTGCGAGTAGGATTTGATAATTTCGAGAACGTCCATGATTATTAATTGTCAATTGTCAACAACTCTGTAACTGGACGACATAAATTAATCTGGGAGTGACTCGAACTCGGGACCTTATTATTGAAAGGCACCGGCGTTAACATCTGAGCTAACACTCCCTAAATTGTTGTGTTAATTGTTGTGTAAATAAATAAAAAACTTGTTCTAAATAAAAAATAACTGGTTGTGTCAATTAATGAAATATTCGATGCATGAGTTCAAAGAAATGTATGATTTGTATCTATACATGTAACCATACAAAATGGCAATTTCGCATAAATCACCCCGCTTTTAGAATTTGGAATGACCTTAAAGATTTTTTTAGCTCAAATTTTTCTTTCCAACATGCGGAAAGTTGAATATTAAAACAATCTGCCAATTAATAATGCAATGCAAATAAAATGATTTTGCTTATCATCTTCTGTGTATGAATAATTTATGATCTATATCCCAAGGATCCTGATTTCCCCGATAAGAGCGTAATATGAATTACTTGATCTTATGTCGAGGTCAAAAATTAGCAAACAGACTTTATTAAAAAGCTTTTTGGCACAACAGGCGGATCTGTTGGTAACATCTGAACCATTTTAAAGGACTTTAAAGAAGAACAACTTCATCAGATATCTTTTTAAGAAGTCTTTAATTGCTGTCATAAGTTTTTCGACCTTCACTTTTACCTGACTCTCACTTCTACAATAAGAGTTGAAAAATCCACAAATGAGAGGAGGATTTTATAACTAACGAAAGAGATTGATCTCAAATGAAAATTAGAAATATCTGCTTAGTCATGAATATGTGCGATCAACAATTAAGATAGCTGTGACAAAATAACGTTCAAAGAAAAACATGACAAAACAAAGATATATGGACTAGACAATCGGTCAGTTGTGTGATTTTGTCATAATTTATCCCGTCAGAACAGAGAATTGACAGGTACAAGATTGTTACATATATTTACATGACAAAAATGTAGAAGTACATTCTAACTGTATGTATAAATAATTCTAATGTTTCACTTTAACTAAAACAAATATCACTGTTTGTAACGTACCAACGGCACTTGTCACCGTCACTGGTCTCGTCTAGCTTTGAGATTGTCACTGCTCAGTATGTTTAGGAGTACAAATGTACCATTAATATAGTTACAAGCATAATGAAATGTATTTGTGTTTAAATGTAGCTATGAATGATGTAACTGTTTAACTTTAACTATAACAAATATCACTGTTTGCAATGTACCAACGGCACTTGTCACCGTCACTGATCAAGTCTAGCTTTGAGATTGTCACTGCTCAGTATGTTTAGGAGTACAAATGTACCATTAATATAGTTACAAGCGTAGTCAAATGTATTTGTGTTTAAGTGTAGCTATGAATGATGTCACTGTTTTAATTTAACTATAACAAATATCACTGTTTGTAACGTACCAACGGCACTTGTCACTGGTCTCGTCTAGCTTTGAGATTGTCACTGCTTAGTATGTTTAGGGTACAAATGTGCCATTAATATAGTTTCAAGCATAGTCAAATGTATTTGTGTTTAAGTGTAGCTATGAATGATGTCACTATTTTACCTTAACTATAACAAATATCACTGTTTGTAACGTACCAACGGCACTTGTCATCGTCACTGGTCTCTTCTAGCTTTGAGATTGTCACTGCTCAGTATGTTAAGGAGTACAAATGTACCATTAATATAGTTACAAGCATAGCGAAATGTATTTGTGTTTATGTGTAGCTATGAATGATGTCACTGTTGCAGTGGAGCTATATGACAAAGGTGAATCTTTTACTACAGCTAGAAGACAAATGTTACTGTTCGATAAACCTAAATATACCTGTAGATGTTATTGTATCAATGTATAGCCATGTATGAAAAACGTTATAATATCAGTGGAAGCTATTAAGGATGGAACTGCTCATGTGGGGTTGTAAATGATTTCATTACATTGTGAAAAATAGCTATGTAAACTTTCTTATTCCAGCGAAGCTTTGAAAGTGGGCGTATATAGTTCAAGTACTGTTAATGTAAATATTGTAATGTTTCCCAATGACTAAGACAATGTTGCTCCGTTTTCGGTGTAGCTTTAACATATGTCACTGTTTACAGATAGTGTTACGTTGTGTGGGGTAATAAGTACAAGATAGTGTCTGCATTTACATTGTATTTGGCTAGTATGGCAGCTTTTATCGTATCATAATTCTGAGACTCTGTTATTGGGAGGTTTACATAGGCTTCCTTGGCTTTACCAGATAAATTTGGAATCAAAAATATTGCCCACTGTGATTTATCCCACTTGTTTGTTTCTGCTAACATTTCCAAACCTCTAAGATATACATCAACATCTTCATTCTCATGCAGACGAGGCACCTTTATAAAATTTACACTTTCACCACTTGCCACTGAAGTTGGGTTCACTTGAACTTTGGCAGTTTCGTTTTCTATCTGAAGTTGCTTTAGTTTTACTTCTTTATCTGCCTCTACTTTAGCCTTGTTCAGTTCATGGTCTTGTTTTGACTTTTGTTTTTGCATTTCATGAATTTGTTTACATTTTTCTATTTCAATTTGTGCTTCTACCTTACGCATCTCTAGTAAGTAAATTATCCACATTTCTTTTGGAAGACCTTCAGGTATCCCTGGTGGACAAGTTTGGTCCTCCTATTTATCTGTCGTGTTCATTTTCACTTCATTTTTCTCTGATCTTAAATTATACATGATGCACCCTTAAATGGAGAATATGAAAATAGCAATTTTAAATTAATAAATATATAACAATTTACAACCTTAATGTATGTGTGAACTCTTTCAGATTCTCCACCGCAGTTTCAGCGAGAAAGTGTCCAAGAAGAACTCCTCAAACAAAATCCACTAAAGTGACTCAGTTCTCATAGTTGGTTGCTGTCTGTATTCTATATTTTTGTTTCTCTTTCTTCTTCTCTGCCACCAAACAACGACTTCTTCCACCTTGATTAATGCAAATGCATTTTTATGTAACAGCGTGTTTTTACATGGACAACTCCGCTTCCGTAATTGGGCGTTGAATGATCTCTACCGTACAATAAGCTCCACCACTATGCGGTTGTATGATGTTGTTACATACCTTCGGGATCTTGCTTCTTCAGATGTTTTCTAAAACGATTACCATCCATCCATTTCGCCCAAGATTCCTGTGTTACATATTTTCTGTTAAATTAACAAATCGTCTGCATGACTAACACATTAGTAAAAGTTATATATATATATATCCTTTTGAATCTCATTGACTTTTCGGTAGCGGATTTATCACAGTGGTAGTGGGCAAACACCGAGGTATTTCTTCTTTTAAACCGTTGCCACCATGTTAAGTTGTGTGGGGTAATAAGTACGAGATAGTGTCATTCGTTGCTTTTCTTCCTTTATTTTCCAGACTCCAAATAAGGCCACTGCTTCCTTTCACAATTAACTAACATCCCATCTCTCTTAACAATTTCTGCGTATACCTTGCAACACTATTCCCGGTATCCTTTTCTCCTCTCTCCTTAATACCGTTAACATCTGAGCTAACACTCCCTAAATTGTTGTGTTAATTGTTGTGTAAATAAATAAAAAACTTGTTGTAAATGAAAAATAACTGGTTGTGTCAATTAATGAAATATTCGATGCATGAGTTCAAAGAAATGTTCGATTTGTATCTATACATGTAACCATACAAAATGGCAATTTCGCATAAATCACCCCGCTTTTAGAATTTGGAATGACCTTAAAGATTTTTTTAGCTCAAATTTTTCTTTCCAACATGCGGAAAGTTGAATATAAAAACAATCTGCCAATTAATAATGCAATGCAAATAAAATGATTTTGCTTATCATCTTCTGTGTATGAATAATTTATGATCTATATCCCAAGGATCCTGATTTCCCCGATAAGAGCGTAATATGAATTACTTGATCTTATGTCGAGGTCAAAAATTAACAAACAGACTTTATTAAAAAGCTTTTTGGCACAACAGGCGGATCTGTTGGTAACATCTGAACCATTTTAAAGGACTTTAAAGAAGAACAACTTCATCAGATATCTTTTTAAGAAGTCTTTAATTGCTGTCATAAGTTTTTCGACCTTCACTTTTACCTGACTCTCACTTCTACAATAAGAGTTGAAAAATCCACAAATGAGAGGAGGATTTTATAACTAACGAAAGAGATTGATCTCAAATGAAAATTAGAAATATCTGCTTAGTCATGAATATGTGCGATCAACAATGAGGATAGCTGTGACAAAATAACGTTCAAAGAAAAACATGACAAAACAAAGGTATATGGACTAGACAATCGGTCAGTTGTGTGATTTTGTCATAATTTATCCCGTCAGAACAGAGAATTGACAGGTACAAGATTGTTACATATATTTACATGACAAAAATGTAGAAATACATTCTAACTGTATGTATAAATAATTCTAATGTTTCACTTTAACTAAAACAAATATCACTGTTTGTAACGTACCGACGGCACTTGTCACCGTCACTGGTCTCGTCTAGCTTTGAGATTGTCACTGCTCAGTATGTTTAGGAGTACAAATGTACCATTAATATAGTTACAAGCATAGTCAAATGTATTTGTGTTTAAGTGTAGCTATGAATGATGTCACTATTTTACTTTAACTATAACAAATATCACTGTTTGTAACGTACCAACGGCACTTGTCACCGTCACTGGTCTCTTCTAGCTTTGAGATTGTCACTGCTCAGTATGTTAAGGAGTACAAATGTACCATTAATATAGTTACAAGCATAGCGAAATATATTTGTGTTTATGTGTAGCTATGAATGATGTCACTGTTTCAGTGGAGCTATATGACAAAGGTGAATCTTTTACTACAGCTAGAAGACAAATGTTACTGTTCTATAAACCTAAATATACCTATAGATGTTATTGTATCAATGTATAGCCATGTATGAAAAACGTTATAATATCAGTGGAAGCTATTAAGGATGGAACTGCTCATGTGGGGTTGTAAATGATTTCATTACATTGTGAAAAATAGCTATGTAAACTTTCTTATTCCAGCGAAGCTTTGAAAGTGGGCGTATATAGTTCAAGTACTGTTAATGTAAATATTGTAATGTTTCCCAATGACTAAGACAATATTGCTCCGTTTTCGGTGTAGCTTTAACATATGTCACTGTTTACAGATAGTGTTACGTTGTGTGGGGTAATAAGTACAAGATAGTGTCTGCATTTACATTGTATTTGGCTAGTATGGCAGCTTTTATCGTATCATAATTCTGAGACTCTGTTATTGGGAGGTTTACATAGGCTTCCTTGGCTTTACCAGATAAATTTGGAATCAAAAATATTGCCCACTGTGATTTATCCCACTTATTTGTTTCTGCTAACATTTCCAAACCTCTAAGATATACATCAACATCTTCATTCTCATTATCATGCAGACGAGGCACCTTTATCAAATTTACACTTTCACCACTTGCCACTGAAGTTGGGTTCACTTGAACTTTGGCAGTTTCGTTTTCTATCTGAAGTTGCTTTAGTTTTACTTCTTTATCTGCCTCTACTTTAGCCTTGTTCAGTTCATGGTCTTGTTTTGACTTTTGTTTTTGCATTTCATGAATTTGTTTACACTTTTCTATTTCAATTTGTGCTTCTACCTTACGCATCTCTAGTAAGTAAATTATCCACATTTCTTTTGGAAGACCTTCAGGTATCCCTGGTGGACAAGTTTGGTCCTCCTTTTTATCTGTCGTGTTCATTTTCACTTCATTTTTCTCTGATCTTAAATTATACATGATGCACCCTTGAATGGAGAATATGAAAATAGCAATTTTAAATTAATAAATATATAACAATTTACAACCTTACTGTATGTGTGACCTCTTTCAGATTCTCCACCGCAGTTTCAGCGAGAAAGTGTCCAAGAAGAACTCCTAAAAAAAAATCCACTAAAGTGACTCAGTTCTCATAGTTGGTTGCTGTTTGTATTCTATATTTTTGTTTCTCCTTCTTCTTCTCTGCCACCAAACAACGACTTCTTCCACCTTGATTAATGCAAATGCATTTTTATGTAACAGCGTGTTTTTACATGGACAACTCCGCTTCCGTAATTGGGCGTTGAATGATCTCTACCGTACAATAAGCTCCACCACTATGCGGTTGTATGATGTTGTTACATACCTTCGGGATCTTGCTTCTTCAGATGTTTTCTAAAACGATTACCATCCATCCATTTCGCCCAAGATTCCTGTGTTACATATTTTCTGTTAAATTAACAAATCGTCTGCATGACTAACACATTAGTAAAAGTTATATATATATATATCCTTTTGAATCTCATTGACTTTTCGGTAGCGGATTTATCACAGTGGTAGTGGGCAAACACCGAGGTATTTCTTCTTTTAAACCGTTGCCACCATGTTAAGTTGTGTGGGGTAATAAGTACGAGATAGTGTCATTCGTTGCTTTTCTTCCTTTATTTTCCAGACTCCAAATAAGGCCACTGCTTCCTTTCACAATTATCTAACATCCAATCTCTCTTAACAATTTCTGCGTATACCTTGCAACACTATTCCCGGTATCCTTTTCTCCTCTCTCCTTAATACCTTGGCTCCTCACCTCACAAAAGCATGTCTTTGCATGTCTAAGTAATCCCAGGTTTGTAATCCTCTTAAGCTATCCCTAGGACATAAGCAGCTTTCTTCTCCTTACTTACAGACTTCACAACAGATAGCTACGGAAAATTGTAATTTTGGGATGTAGGTATGTTGAAAAGTAGTCGAGTTCATCATAATGTGCAAAAAGTCCAGAGAAATGGAAGTATGCTGACATATACTCGTATTTCATATTGTTCCAATCAGGTTAAAGAAGACACAAAAAGGGACGTTGCCTACTGTGATATGTTTCGTCACCGAACTCTTACATACTACATGATCAATTTAATGTACAACTGGTAAGATCCTTATATACATTTGTAAATAGATGAGAAAACACATCTACGCTCTCG
>KN884318.1:47744-59579 GCA_000934455.1 Apostichopus parvimensis
GATTAAATGTTAAAATGGCTTTCCATACGACCGGCTATCACATTGACTAGAATCGATATTCATAAAATTCATGAAATTTCCTAAGCTTTATCTGGTAGAAACAGAATAGTCAGTGCGTTCAAGCGGCACATTGAAATACAAAACATGCAAAAGAAAATGTCCCAACTGGGTATTCAAAATAAGAAAGAGAAATAGAGTGTGAAACTGACGTTATTTCTGAGTTACTTTAAAACTGGATAATCAAACACTTTTAACATAATGAATATAAATGTCTTACTTACTGTATGTGTGAGAAGTTGAAGGTATATTAAATGCAAACTATATACATGAAAGGACGTTGCAAATCCATGGTATCTGTTTATAGGAAAACAAAGTAATAAAAAAGTCCTTTATATGATTACATCTTATCTTAAAAGATAAAGCATGACTAATTCGGCTAGTTTTTGCCATCCCACAGGCTACACGAAAGCAAGATTAAGCATTGGAGGCTGCAAATAACTGTTCTTCATTCGGAATTATTATCATTGAACAATTCAGAGCAACATTACGTTTGTTGCTATTTTTAAATAAAACGGAGCGAGCTAGTCACCCTTCATATCACTTGTCACTCCTCCCCACTTTGGGATTATATTTAAATCGACTCTTTCAGATCTAATACAGTAGAACCTATATGGTCGAGCGAATGTCATAAGATGCAATAAAACCAGGCCACGGCTAAAGTTAGCTGGGGTCTTCAAGCAGGAAAAAATAACAGTTTTCCTATCTGAAATGATCTTCCGAATTGTAAAAACAAATTATTTAACCCTCTCAATCAGATAAACACAAAATGTAATGCGAACTTACAAGCCATTCGATTTCTCCCACATGTTCATCTGGCTAATTCGAAATAGTAAATACATGTTACCAGTTTATAATGATTCGCATGAACGTCAGCAGTTTTACGCACATGTTTATATGTATACATGATTTTCGAGATCTAACTACAAGTTACATTGAAGTCATTGATACCACACCGCAAACATTACAGTTCGGTCTCCCTCTGGTGAATATTCCTTCCCATTAAACTTTAAGCGAGGGTTGGTAAAACGTATGTCTACGGCAATTGTACCTTATTGTTTTGCGACTATATGTTGTAAAAAAGTAACCGTTAAGCTAAATGGGTTGACGGTCTAATTCTTTAATGGTCAAAGGTGGTGGCTCACTTTTTTTTTTAAAGTAATTCTAGTGAAATGATGTAAACTAAGAAGACCGATCTTAATCATCATGATCCGTTTCATCTTAAAGTTTGTAGTTTTTTTTCAGCAAATTTTGATAATTCCGTCCTCATCAGTTGTAACCAGCCTTTGATGATCGATTCAGTGTGATGTATACTCTGGATATTCGTTTCTTTCATGTATGTTTTCCAGGATGACTTTATTCTGGTGTCTGTTGGAAAGAACATTTATAAAGTTACAAACGTTGATCCAGTTCTCTATTCTAATGAAGCACATTTTAGAATGAACAAACAAGACATGTTAGATGTCGATGCTTTCTGTAATGTTTCTCAGCAAACAAATCCATTATTTTCATATCTTCTATGAAATTGCTTTCTTGCCTGTTATGTTCTCTTTTCTGTCCTTTGTTGTTTATGTTCTTTTTAATCAACTTAAGTTGGCATTGTGATATCTTGTCAACAACAGTACCAAGATCTCTGTAGAATACTTACATTTTTCTTTTACGATTCCGTACATAGGAAATTGTTAACAAGTTGTGCACTTTGGTTTCATGTATATTGGGTTTGGGACATAGCTTCTACTAATACTATTACTTGAGCTAAACTCAAGCAAAAACTATCTTTAACGTTATAAATACTATATACTACTTGGTCAAACATAAAGTCAATACAGGAAGATGATATCCTTGGTGATATTATCTCAGTTGAATGTACCCTTTAATTTTTGTTACATCAGAGTATCCCGATAACAACATTTATGTTACTACTAGTAATATTAAAGTAAGAAACACTGGGATATACTCACCAGCCCATAACTAAACATCTTTCCAGATCGTGATGTAGCTACAAGCTTCTCTCCCTCCTCTGTCATCAATGTTGTCATACACCATGCTCCATGTTCTGTTCGTTTGGTTGTCAACAACTGCTGACCATCTTGGCTGGACTGTGTGATCATACATTTTCCAGGAAACAGTGAACTCGGTGACCACAAGATGTATACAAAACCTGCCCTGTCTTTACATATACTCAAAGGATACCAAGTCTTTCCGTCAATAGCTGGTTTCGGAAGCTCGTATAGTACCTCTGCCTCTGTTTTAGATGTATCCATGGTTATAGCGTATGCACATCTACTCTCTTCATCGCAGATCAGCAGAACGTCTTCATGATAAAGGATATCTCTTGACCATTTTATAACCTCTGGCAGCTTCAGAACTCGAATAAAATTCAATTCTTCATCAAATATGAAAAGCGATCCAAAAGATGTACCTACAATGATGCGTCCACGTATAGGATCAGTAGTTATACATCTCGCATACTTCGTATCCACTGTTTTGATGTTATCAAAGAGGGACGTGATGTTATTTTGAGTAAAGGACCCATCATGAACATTATAAACACCAACCTGATTGGATCCACAAACCGAAGCTATCTTATCACGTGATAAAGCAGCACAGTAACGATAGGGATAAAGAGAGCTCCATTTGGCTTTATCTATCTTGTCATGACGAATCTGAAGTCCATGTCTGTTTATGACAGTGATAAATGAATGGGCAGGTGATAATGTTCCAGAGACGACGATGTAACCAGATCCGGTACTTGTTATACCATTTAAAAAAAAAAACATAGCTTTGGTCATATCAATATCAACAACAGATTCTACATTATCCGATATATTTACTCTATCAATACACAACATTGATAAATCATCCATTGTTATATCAGATAAAGATTCAATTTCTGGAAAATCTTTCATTATATCCTCAACTAGAGGTTCACTCGCAGCTCTTATATCAGGAATACACTGTGCGTCAGTCCAGTGGTTATGTGATTCAAGGACACTCGAAGCTATAGTAGACATATTTTCAAACTTATTGACCCATTGATTACAAAGATTTGATAAGTTTTGTGTTTCTCTAAGCTTGCGTTGCTGTTGTTCTTCTATTGTTTTATTTCTCTCATTCATTTCTGCATCAAGTTTGTTCATTGTTTCGTCAATCTTTAATTCTCTGTTTTCTTTTTCATTTCGTTTGGTGTCTTCTTTCTCTTTTGATTCCCTAATTTTGATTTTAATTATCCTGTCGTAATCTTCTCTTATTTTTCTAATTTTCTCTTCCATTTCTGATTCTAATTCTTTCAATTCTTTTTGAGTCCTTTCTTCGAGAACTGTTTTGAATCTTTTGAATTCTCTCTTTTCTTTCTCTTTCTTATTCTTTAACTTCCTGGTCTGATCTTCGTACTGTGTTTTCCATTTTGTTTTTGTATCTGCGACGATTGATGTAAGTTCTGCCTTTACTTTGTTTATCTTATTAGTTAAGCTGGGTACATTTTCTTTCCGTTTTACAAGTTCTTCCAATCTCTTCTGCAATTTCTCTCTTTCTTCTTTCGACACATTCTCAACGTCTTGTAGGTCATGACCTTTGTGTTTTCCGTACGTACATGTTATACAAACAGGGAGATTTCCACAAGTACAACAGCATAAATGAGCTATAAATTCTGTATGAATATGGCACCTAAGACCTTCCTTCAATGATGCAAGTTTTTCTAGTGTTAGGCTCTTTCCCTCAACATCTTTCAGAGCTAATACATTTTCCCGATGATCAGCAACCATCTTGTTGGTCGAGTGAAATTGATAACACTGAACACAAAGAAAATCTTTGCACTTAAAACAGTACGCTGTAACCTTTAACTTCTTTGAACAGCAAACACAGACCCTAACTTCTTCATTTTCAAATGTTTTTTGTAGCTGAATAAACTGCAGCATACTTTTCATATGGAAGTCAGTCTTGAATCCATCGATTCTATTGTTTGGTATTTTACAGACATCTTTACAAAGAGGACATTTAAATGTCCCATCATGCTCTTCTAGTAAAGATTGCAGACATTGTTTACAAAATCTATGTAGACACGGTAATAGTTTTGGTTCTTTAAACAGATCCAGACAAATTGAACATTCAAAGAATTTATCTTCGATGTCTTTCCAGGGCGACGGGCAGGCCATTTTTGTCTCGAAATTTAATCTGTAAAGAAAATTATTATGATCAGTGTTTATTAATATCATTATCTGGAGTAACAAATTGAGAGTAAGAAATTTAAGAAAGACCTGTAATGAACTGAAAGTTATTAAGATAAGTGTTTATGAGTAAGATAATTATGTAGGAAGACCTGTAATGAGCTGGATGGACTTAAAAAACTGTTCTTTGTAACCTACGGTATGACGGATATATCTTTCCCTATAAACACAGAAGTCGAGATATTGGTGCAACTCGATCACTGGCATAATGGAACTGTTCGGATATTGCTGATGGCAAACACAACCACACTGACTAGTGACTTTGATAGTGCTGGAACTTTGTTACCTGTTGACCTCTTTTGACCTCTACCAATTTCAATCATGAGACATCTACCAAGTATGGCATTTATTCAACTTGTGGTTGATGAGATGTGTTTACAAGCTGTTTTTGACTAAATATTTCCCATTAAGCCCCACCAACTCATGAACATTAAAAACGTCAAAGTTGTTGCAAAAAGTATATATACTTACTATTTGGTTACTGTACCTCACCATACCAAGTATGAAGTTACTAAATCAGACATAGGTTTAAAGAGATATTGCCATTATATGAATTGTACGTTAACCCCGCCCACTCATCAATATGCATCAAACGGAAAGCACAAACAATAGAGAACAATTAACCAACATGGGGCATCTACTTACTGTACCAAGCACGACATTGACTCAAATTGTGCTTCTGGCCATCACAAACACAGGCGCCTACCCCCCCCCCCCCCCCGTTTATACACACGCCATCACGAATGCAAAGGTCACCATGCCTTCAACATCATATAACCACAAAGAGTCACTCAGTGGCATGAGCAGCTAACAAAGTGGAGGAATGGAGGGGGCAAATTCAACTCCCCCCCCCCAATTGATTAAGGTATGGCGTTAAACATTGTGTTGATGGGCCAGAGGAGAATGACAGATTGTAAATGGTAAGAGGAGGAGGTGGGGGACCCTATCCACTCTTTTACAAGATCTTTAATTCACATGTACAGTAGCTTTCCAAGAAGCTTGATGTCCCCAAGTAAAACAGAGTGAATAGTTATAGTAATTCCATCACTACCTTCATGTGGCAGCTCTTAAACATGGTATCATATGTCATTTGATCTCGCTTTATTAGGAAGGTCTTATGCATTACTACAGTACTATCAATAGCAGAAGCGATACACACATTTAATATTATAGTCTAATTCCTTACAGTAATATATGGTGTTCATTATTATGGAAATAGTGTTGCCTGTACTTAGTTGTTAAGTACAGTACCTATCATATATTATTAATTACTACTGTACTTGATTCAAAGCTCTTTGTTTACCACCGTAATTAACTACTGTAGTACTTTTTAAGAAAAATCACCTAGGAGTAAGAAAGAACCTGGGCATGAAAACCAAACGACTGATCCGCTCTCAACCCCAGTCCCCTTGCATCGAGAGTGTGACTGTGATCATCGTCAGGTGTGTATCACTATTACCCTCGCAATGGAACAGATACCACACATGATCTTAGCCAAAAGGCCGAGAAGTGATTAACTACTGTAGTTTAATTTTATAATTTTTTGCACCACTCAATACTTCCGGGTTAAAATGGCCGAGAGCTATACAATAATACAATATAATACACTGTGTACTGTACCTTCATTCATTACCTATGCCATGGCGGAACAGAAATAGTTACTAACCTTGTGCTTTTAGCTTTTAGTCGATGGAGTATTAAATTTAAGTTCTTTTTGTAGTTCAAGTTTGAAATATCAAACTTACTGGAATCCTACTTATCCAGTTGTTGTTGTTGCTTTTCTTTGAAAGCTCAATGAAAATACAACACACAAGACACAAAAAACCGGTGTACGTCCAAAATCAAGCTTCCAAGTGATATCATTGGAAATCCCCTATTGCTGATTTTGGGTGTTAATGTATTGAGCAATTACCTTACACCCTCCCGTAACTTGTTTATTGCTACATTTTTAGTGCACATTTTGTACAGACCCGTACAGACCCATATGACCTAAACAGATCATTCATGGTCTGATGTTCAGTATCCAATTAATATGTGTCAAAATATGTGTCAAAATACCCGTACGTATTTATTGGATGAATTATTAATGTGTGTTCTCTAAAGACAATCATTAACGTATGACATTTTACAGGTTCCACAGTATGGTCACTTGGCTTAAGGCGGTAAATATGAAACACAAATACAGACGATGTCTTCCTATGTTTTACAGCGAATGTTTCCTCCGTTACTTGATAAATTGTCTGATGGTGAACGTAACCAGAAAAATAGTTTTTTGGTGAAAGAAACTTTATTGGGATCAAAATTCCTATGTCTAGAGACCAGACTGGTGCTATATGGGCCAAATCCAAGGTTTTTTAGTCTCGTTACTTTTGTGCAGTGGGCCTAGGCCTACTTCCCTTACATTACAGTTACACTAAGGCGAAGCGCTAAGTCTTTAAGCTAGGATTGCACAAGTTACTTACTGTAGGCTAGGCCTAGGCCCTACTTTAAGCAGTAACTAATTATATCTGAATAAAGGCTAAGTCCTACTGCCCGACTGAATTGAACTTGATCGTCTTGTTATGGAAAGTTACCAATGGTAGGGCAGCATGTGTTCTCAAGTTTAGACTAATTTTGAAATGTGCCACCATTCATAGTGATGACAAGGAAACCCAACATGTAGCATGGACACTTCCAATTCCGGACACCTATAAGCCTTAAAACACCCCAAAACTATATCTATTGGTATGAATCACCTGAAAATATACTTGATATCGTGGGAGAAGTGTGTTATATAACGATACACGGCCAAACTTTCTTTCCTGCAAACTGTTTTCACGTAAAAAAGAAGATTCTTCGTGATTGTGGAACTGGTATTTCTTTGCTAGAGTATTGCCAATTTCGGACACACAGTCCCACAGTGTGGCGCTAGTGATAAAATTGGTGGCGCAGTTGCTCTTTCAGTAATTATAACAGACTTCATAGATCTCCATCATTTTATTGACAAATATGTAAGTATTTACTTGCACACGGGTCATTTCGTACTTTTTGGTGAAATTTGGCTCTTCCTGTAGGTTGTCATGGTGAAATCGTGCATTTCTTTGGGGGGTCCGAAATTCGCAATGTTCCGAAATTAGCAATACTGACTATATACTATGTATGCTAGGACTAACACTCACAGTAACACCTAACAAACATGTTTTTGCCGACCTACAGTCAACCATGTGTGGCATTTTACAACAACTGCTCAGTTTCAACAAATGTTTGCATGTACAAATACATGTAACAATTTTGCATATCATGTGAGATGTGAACATGTGACCCATAATTGTATAAGCTCTGGTACAGTCACAGCTCTATGTTTGCTTGTCCTCAGTTATTCAGTGTGTCAGTGACAACATGTTTTCTCTTTAATGGACAGCAATGTTATAGCTTACAGGGGTATTGATCCAGATCATTTATTTGAGCTAGGAAATTAAAAGAACATAGCTAGTACAAAGAGCAAAATGGCACATGTTTCTCAAACAGGGGCACAGAGCAGTTGTATACAAACTTGACTGTACAGTACGTACAGTTCATTTTGAAGTTAACACTTATTGCGGTATCATATGTGTTTAGCAAGAACCCATGTGAAAATAGTATGACCAATAGTGATTTCTCTAGTTCTTTGTATATTGTTCTGATAAATCTAAAAATTATCTGTATACTGAAACTGATGGAAGGGTGAAATTGCAACTTAAAATTCTTGCAAAGACAAAACTGGTTTCATTTTTAATTTTCAGTGATAATACAGCCTTGCTATTCCAGTGTGCTGTTTCTTTTGCCATGGAAGGCCATACGGTGTTGTTTATTACGCAGGAGAAATTGATGTCCTTACCGATTGCTGTTGAGGGATCCCAGAAACCAGACCCTAGACTTATGAAACAGATTATTATCAAGTGTGAATCTTGTGATTTAATCACTTTTCTACAGTGTGCTTTATGTTCATGGTTTTAAATGATGTCTGTGTTGAGAATTGGAAACACAGTAGGTGTACAGTATTAGAATACCCCACTCATGACTGGCCACACAGTAATGTGAAATGAAGTGTCCATGAATGGTACATGAGTGTACTTCAGGCCCACTTCTCAGGATCTTCCTTAAAGGCATTGAAGACTGGCCCCAAAACCTGTGCTGCCGTCTGAAAAAGTTAGTTTCTGTAGCTTGCAAGTGACGTTTTGTTTGTGTCGCTACAAAATGCAGACAATAATGAAACGTGATACCTTAATTGTTATCTTTAGCTGGACCTGAGATGTCCATCGCTGTATCGTTTTTATACTGTGCTGTGGGTATTGACCATAGCTGTATGTACTGACTGTACACTAGAGTCTAATTATCGACTGTAGCAAGCTGTGTGTGTATTTTCTGGGATCGATGGTGGTGTTTAACACTTCTGTTACACCTCATTCGAAACTAGGTCAAATTAGCGGCATTAGACGTTTCTTTTTGCGCGAGTCTTCACACCCTTTAAGGGCTGAGCCACAACCCACATCCCCAACACCTCCCCCTCGCAATCCATGCTCAGAATGCACGAACACTAGCTTGGACCCTGAGCTAGTACTGTACACAACTTGATAAATCTCCCCTGGCAAGCCCCGTAAACTGTAAGTAAACTTGCTCATTTGGGCTCCAGATGTGAAAAGTTCATTTAGACAACAGTGATCTTGAGAGCCAATAGAGTATTAATTTTGTAAAAGACATTATAATTTGAGAACAAATCTTTGCATAGATCTCAACAAACTAAGAGATTATAGATTTAGACTTGTACATCACCGCTGTAGCAACTTATGGATAACTGACCATGAAGAGAGTCTAAACCAGTAGGAAGGCCCCTGACTACCTTGCTTGTAAACATAAAGTCGCAATTTAAGGACGTTAACATTAACAATTTCAATGAAGCAATAAAGCTTGCACAAGATCGTGATACATGGCGGAGGTTAATCACTGAGCTTAATCACTGAGCTTGTCGGATAGACGAGACTCAACTTACTACGTACTACTAAGAGAGTCATAATTTGTTAACGTCAAAAATGATCTTACACTAAATTTTACACGTACAGTTTTACACCCATACGTTCTGTACTTGTAACTTTTCCACACAACGCACGTACAATTGGAGCTGAAATGGCTTTAAATTACCGCTGACAAGCCTCAATGTTGTCTGTAGAGGGATTATACTTTCTGTTATTTATATAAATTTGATTCTTCTCATTCCCTCATAGATACTTTTCCAACCGTTCTTCTCTCCTTTTGGAACTGACACGGATACATTCAGCTAATCCAGCACCAGATATTATTATTGTGGATAACCTGGACTTTTACATATCTAATCCTAAGGTATTTACAGAATATCAGCTTTCTGGATTCCAAATTATTTTATATATTTTTATCCAATATATTTTGTGTTGGGTCTTCTGTAGATCTGTTTGAAAAGAATATCCTGAATTAGCTGACAGCAGCTCACCACAGATTACGATTCAACATGCATTATATATATTGTATCCATGTAGTCTACTGTGTAGGTTTATTATAAGGTAAATTATATATTTCATGACACCTGCTGGTAAAGTGCAGAGGTAGTGGATGAAACTAAACACACCTCCGTGAGTGAATGTACCTGTAGGTCAAAGTTAGAAATGATTTTTCTCTGCTAGGGTTACTTCCTCTGTTTGTGAGATATTTAATAGTTTAAATCCCATGTCAGGAGGCTGCCATATTGACATTATCAGTTTGGTGTTGTAGTACGTAACATTAGGATATGAAACCTGTGACTTTACCTTTACTCTCCGTAAACACTTTTGAATCGTGACTTTACCTCTACTCTCCTTTAATAGTTACAATCGTGTTGACATTGCAGCCAGTCTCAATGCAGCACATGTTAAAACCTTTATAGGCCTATTTTTAAGTTTCAGCATTAACAAAAACCATCCCTCTAACATAAAGTAGATTTAAACTTAATAATCAGCACCTGTCCTGTTTTTCATGATATATCGTACACAAAGTCTCTTTTCTTATTCCAGTAAAATTTAAATCTCTTAATTTTATTCTGACATCATCTTTAAATTTTTCTTCAGACTAACAGCATTGGCCAAGTGACAGCAGCACTCTGTGCCCATTTAATTGATGCAGCCACTTACCTTGCCAGCAAAAGGTAAACTGGAATTGACTGTACACAGCTACAACCAGTTGTTGCACTCGTAATGCATATTCATTGACAGGTCATCTATGCGCTCTCAGTGACTCATTTTAATGCATATTCATTGGCATGTCATCTATACACTGTCAGTGCACCTAGTTAAGACAATTTTGTTATATACTGTACTGTCACGTCCCGCTTCAGAGCACTCGTATTGTCAGTATGAGCAGTATGATCATCGCATTTCTATCAGTTAAATATTAGGAACTGTTTGTACTGTCAATAGGAGTGCTTTAAAGCATAATAAGGGAGGACAGTACAGAGTGGTATTAGCACTGGAAAATTGTCCCAACTAACTGGCCAGTGACTCATTTTAATGCATTTTCATTGGCAGGTCATAGAAATACTTAACAGTGTCAGTTTTCTTCAATTGCATAGTCAATGAAAGCTAATCTGCACTAGGGCAGATACAAGATGTTGGCAAATGTTTGTGTGCTTTCTCACAATGCATGCTCAGAATAGGTCATTTATGAATATACATTAGCTAGTGGAAAATGAAGACATTCTCTGCATTCAGTGCATTCAACAAGTAGCATCAAGTTTGCGGAGGATACCAAATTTGCATCATTCATGTGGTGGATATAATGAGTTCATTTTTATTTTTTCCAGAGCCAAGACTGAGCCACTTAGTGCATCATTAGTACCTACCTGCGTACTCGCATCAATCTCTACGTCGGCCAGTGGTTCTTTCATTCCGTCAATGGACGTTTACAAGAAATTCTTCCCTTTTACGTTTACTCTAACAGGTAGAGTGTGCTAAATCATCATATACATTTCTACTTGCCCGTGATATTTTTGACCCAAGATAGCATTGTAAACTGACAGCCACTATGAAGCACCTTACATCTGTATGATGTTCCTGTCTTAGAGGCACACCATAGACTCCTGTGTTACTTAGCCAGCATTCAAATATAACAGAATTGAATCATAAATAGACTTGTAGGCCTACATCCCTACTTCAAAGCATGTGTTAACATTTGTTTATTAGATGCATTGCTAATTGAAGGGAAATATCAAAGAAATTGTACATGGTGAGCTCCTGTGTGTAGTGCCATTGCTTGGCAACACATCTGATCATTTCTATTCAGCTTTAGTGTTGGCTGGTTTTAGTGGTTAAGATTATTAACAACTAATGAAAGTTATGTAAGTTGATATAAAGAGTGTTAATCATATGTAATATTTCATAAATACTGTTTGAATATGTTCTCAGGCTCAGAGGTCACAGTGTTCAGTCTCAACATAAGTATTAGTCATGATTTATTGACAGATAGACTCTCATTGGCACAAGGTTATAATGACTTATGATGGCCTATCTACAGCTTGTATGTGTCATGATTT
>KN884318.1:60040-85064 GCA_000934455.1 Apostichopus parvimensis
TAGACTCTCATTGGCACAAGGTTATAATGACTTATGATGGCCTATCTACAGCTTGTATGTGTCATGATTTGTTGACAGGTAGACCCTCATTGACACAAGGTTATAATGACTTATGTTGGCCTATCTACAGCTTGTATGTGTCATGATTTATTGACAGGTAGACTGTCATTGGCACAAGGTTATAATGACTTAAGTTGGCCTATCTACAACTTGTATGTGTCATGATTTATTAACAGGTTAACTCTCATTGGCACAAGGGTATAATGACTTATGATGGCCTATCTACAGCTTGTATGTGTCATGATTTGTTGAAAGATAGACCCTCATTGGCACGAGATTACATGTCTTAAAGTGGTTTACATAAACATGACTTGTTGAGTACAAAGGTAGAAAAGATATAAACATGTAGGGGTGTTTTGGTCACCTAAAACTAGCAGTGCTCAACATGGTATGCTTTATGACATCCAGTAAACCTTTATTCTCCCCATCACAGATCTAGAGGATGCTCACAACCTGAAGCAGCTTCAGTGCTGGATTGTAGATGAAGTATTACCACAATATGTAATCACTGTGGAGGTAACGGATACCATCAGAATTAAGGATGTTATGAAAGGATCAGAGCTGGATGCTGATTGGTCACAAGCATATGATTCAGTCACATGACACAACACATTCCATCACCAAGGAGATAACACACACCAATCACAATTATGAACGTTATGAAAGGATTAGTGGTGGGTGCTGATTGGTCAAAAGCATCTGGTTTAGTCACATGACAAAACATATAGGATCACCATGGAGATAACCTACACCCATCAGCAGTATGGGTGTTATGAAAGGTTTATTGGTGGGTGCTGATTGGTCAAAAGCATCTGGTTTATTCACATGATGCTTTACATAAAATGATGCTGATTGGTCATAAGTTTGTGATGTAAGTTATGGCCTGGATTTCTCAGGCAAGTTTACTCAATTATGAGCGGATTAAGTGAATAATGGTTGGATTTTGTCAAAAGTGTAAATTGTACAGTGGTGGCAGTGCCATACATAGCTGTCTTCCAGAACCTCAGTTCTGTCACATTTAGCGACCATTTAATGTGAATTTCTTAACGTATTATTCACAATTAAATCAAACAGGGGTGTATCTCATTGAATATTCAACAGTGTCCATGGTAATGGAAGTCCAAGCAATCACAGAAATATACATTTTATAGCCGTGAAATTCCAGGCCTTACTGGGCTTGAAAGGTAACTATTGCAATGGTTGAATATTTATTCGGACAATCTGTAGATTAATTTTTGAATTTGAAGAGCAAAAATTGGAGCAAGTTATTCAAGAAATTCCAGCCAAATGACTTCACGGAAATCAGGACCTCGAACATGAAAAAAAAAGAAAAAACAGCGAATAGGATAATTTTGTTGTTCCAGTTGTTTATAGTACTCTGTAGAATGAATGGTTACAAAATCTATCAATAATTTCTGGAATGAATTTAAAACATGATCTGATTTTGTAAAGAGAAATTCCAGAATATCACATAGGAATGACAGACCCTATACTAAGCATTCTATGATATGAGAAAAGAAAGACCTAATTATTGGACGATATAACTGAAAAAAAACATTTAAAGATTAATATGTTACATAAAATTGTTCTTTACCTTCATATCTCTACATTTCTGTAAATATTTTGTACTTTGCTTCAAAATGGTACTGATGGATGCCCGCTCGCCCTCCCTTCCCCACCCCCCTTCCAACGAAAGAAGAAAAATTTAGGCCTTGTGTAATCGTGAACGATTTGCTTGTGAATAATACTTATGAGCCATTTACTCAATTTTCATATTCGTGAAGACATAACATTTGAGGCCCCATTTATGTAATTTGATAAAACTGGTACCCAGTAAGTACCACTGGGGGTTGGGGCAAGGAGATGTTTTAGGCATTTAAAGTGAATTTCATAATAATTACATAATACAAATAAATCAATGACTTACAATTATTGACATGAAATAATCAGTCAAATTGAAACTTGTAAAAATAAGAACAAGGACTTTTCTGCTCTTTAATTTCTAAAATTTACATATTATTTAATATAAATTACACTTTGATAAAATAAATTTAGTGATTATCATACTCTCTGCATTTGAAAATAAACAAACAATATATAATTAAAGAAAAGTTTTTTTTTAAATAAAAATCAATTCTCAAGTACAGTACACAAGTCCATACAAATCTGTCTTGGAAAAAATTCAGCATTATTCAATATAAAACAGAAAGATTCTGATGAAAAATTTGGAACAGAAATACTTAAAAACTTAGAAATAATACTGTGGAATACAATTACTAATGAAGACTTAAAATTAATAGAAATATACCACCAGTGGCAAACTGGAAAATATTTCTCTTATTTTTACTCATTTATTTTAGAGGGAGGGAGAGAGGGGAGATGAAGGAAGTATCTGAATAAAATATCAGGAACATCTTCATTTGTTAAAACAGTTTATAGATTACAGAAGATAGTCATATCTTGTTGATGTGTAGCTGCTAGAGCTTCCTGTGCATGAGCTTGCTCTTAGATAATGTACCTAAAACCCAGCTATGTGTATCAGTTTACTTACATAGCTATGTGTATCAGTTTACTTAGGTAGCTATGTGTATCAGTTTACATAGACAGCTATGTGTATCAGTTTACTTAGATAGCTATGTGTATCAGTTTACATAGACAGCTATGTGTATCAGTTTACATAGACAGCTATGTGTTACAGTTTACTTAGATAGCTATGTGTATCAGTTTACATAGACAGCTATGTGTATCAGTTTACTTAGACAGCTATGTGTATCAGTTTACTTAGATAGCTATGTGTATCAGTTTACATAGACAGCTATGTGTATCAGTTTACATAGACAGCTATGTGTTACAGTTTACTTAGATAGCTATGTGTATCAGTTTACTTAGACAGCTATGTGTATCAGTTTACTTAGACAGCTATGTGTATCAGTTTACATAGACAGCTATGTGTACCAATATACATAGATAGCTATGTGTATCAGTTTACATAGACAGTTATGTGTTACAGTTTACTTAGATAGCTATGTGTATCAGTTTACTTAGATAGCTATGTGTATCAGTTTACATAGACAGCTATGTGTATCAGTTTACTTAGATAGCTATGTGTATCAGTTTACTTAGATAGCTATGTGTATCAGTTTACTTAGATAGCAGCTGAAAAGTTTCGACTGGTAGCAGCTTTCATCCTGTAGAAGAGACTGGCCGTTCTGTCTGAAATATTCTTCCTTCTTTGCTTTTTCTAAAAGTAAAGAAAGGAAGAGATTTAAAACAATATCAGTAATTCTTAGATTTTATAATTTGGATATCAATGGGCATCTTCCAATCTGAATTTCAATGATCATATGTCATTACCAGAGGACCAAAACTGTGAGAGCTGATGATGATTATGTTTTCAAACTGGTTTGAAAACATTGAAGATCTCTATCCCCTTATTTTAAGGTTTTTGTTTTTCTTCTAGTTTTGCTGTCACTTCGTTTCCCATTGGTCAACCTGTGTTGTATACATATATTTGAATAATCCCTCTTTGTAAGTGAGAGATGTAGTGAAAATTGATTACAGTAAATTCATTACAGTTTTCGCAAACCCAAATTGCAGCTCCAAGGCTAACTTTATAAAGATGAGCTTCTCCAGTCATTCTAATTTATACTATTGATGAATGGACTTAGCTTTCTTTATGAAAACGGAAGTGGACTAACCAAAGAGCAAGATGGTACTAATGGGTGCAGTGATTATGTAAAAGTGAAAGATGCAAATCAAAACGAAAATGGATACAAGAGTGAAATATTGGTAGGGTATACAAACACATTGGTTAACACTCACCTTCTGACTTTATGACCCTCCTCCCCCTGCCCCCTGAGCCTCTTCCCCCCCTTCTTGACACTCACCTTCTGACCTATGACCCTCTTCCCCCCCCCCCTTCTTGACACTCACCTCCTGACTTAGACCCTCTTTTACCCTCCTTGACACTCACCTTCTGACTTTATGATCCTCTCCCCCCTTGACACTTACCTTCTGACTTATGACCCTCTCTTTACCCTTCTTGACAGTCACCTGACCTATGACCCTCTTTTTCCCCCTTCTTGACTCACCTTCTGACTTTATGACCCTCTCTTTACCCTTCTTGACAGTCACCTGAATTATGACCCTTCCTTTTACCCCCTTCTTGAGACTCACCTTCTGACTTATGGCCCCCTTTTTACCCCCTCCTGGCACTCTAGAGGGGTTTGGATCTTGTTCATCATCTTCCTCTATATCACTCAAGTTTTCTCCAACTTCAAGCAACTCACGCTGAACATAAGATTAACGTGAACAGAAATGTAGAAAGCACAATGTGAAGAAAAATGGTTGCATCTTGAAGTAACTTTTTTGTGTGTGATTGATGAAATAGCATATTAAACTTGAATGAAGTTTGAAATAATTGGAAATGAATGCTGGTAATGGATGTAAGGCTAAAAACACAATGACACTTATGTGATAATCTCCAGCATCTGTGATTATCTTAAAGAACAAAGCAGATATGATCATACAATATTCTTCTACTTTCCTACAGAATGTAGTTCTTATCAATATTTTATGAAAATGTTGCTTTTGGAATGGTTATATATGATTCTGTTCCCTACCTAGACAAAACATTTCAAAATATTATGCTTTAATCCATGGAAATCACCTACTAGATTGGTGAGAACCTGCTCAGACAAGATCATTTTCAGGAATTGGACAGTGCAAGACATCTGGAAATTGTTATTCAAACACTAACTTTGGAACAAAGCAAGTTTTTATACACAAACATCTTTCAGTAACTTTGATAAATAAACAAAATTTGAAAGATGCAAACTGCAACACTGGATTTTCATTTGACGTATCAGTCTTCTTATTATGTTTGATGACTTTTATATGTGTATCAGTTCAAACTTAAAACATCAAAACATCCTGGCTGGGTTTGAGAAAGTTGCTGTTCTTGCAGCCAATAAAGAGCAGGATTGGCATAAACAGTGATGCTATGATAATGTGATCATTTGGCAGGTATTACCAATCGTGCATTTAGCAAGCATAATTATCAGCTTTTCTTGAAGCGGTGATATTATTATTCATCTTAAATAAACCCACATACCTTCTGCGCTTTGTTGATTTCATGTTGCATAGGTGCCACACTGGCAATATAAGCTCCATATATCTCTTCCCCATCACCTCGTTGCTCTCTGAGAAAGTCAAGGGAATAATAATCATAATAATTAACAGTTCTTATATAGCGCAACTTACAATAAAGTCTCGCCGCGCTGTACTTAACCCTGGTCATTGGTAACTTGTCACACCTACACACCAAAGTGTGCACAATTCAAACAATCTCTCCTGGGGCACCACAGTGTGCAGCCACAAACCAGCGCACGCAACTATATTTACAAGTCACCTCGCAAGTCTCCATTTATACACCTGGGTGAAGAGAGGCAATGGAGATAAAGTGCCTTGCCCAAGGACACAACACAATGATCTGGCCAGGGCTAGAACCTGTAATCCTAAGATCACAAGTCCACTGCCTTAACCACTTGACCACAACGCCCTCACTGGGAAGTCATTTATAACACACAGGAGAGTAGCTGAGGTGTGGTAAATGCTTTCGGTGACATGGTTGACTTACAAAGGGAATCGACATAAACTAAGTGCTGGATAGCTAAGTTGGTAGAGCGCTGGGCTTGTAACCCGGAGGTCACCAGTGGAATCCCATTCCAGCCATGAATTCCATTGCTCTATTCCAATGTCCAAAGTTTCCCAGCCAGTATTCATTTACTTGTATAGCACAATAGACTTAATGGTCATTGGTAATAGTAATGTTAGGTTTGGTCAAGAGGCAAGCCAAGTACGATAACCAAACATTAAATATTCACTGCCTAGATACTATGACTATTGAGCATTATTATGTTGGGAAAATATAACATTTTCAATAAATTATTGAAATATTATTTGTACGTTTAGGATGATGGCATACAAGGTTTATAAAATAAGGAATAAATTCAAGTAACTTGATGTAACATTCATGCTAACACTCAATCAAAGTATAACAACTTGTTTTCAATGCCAAAACAAAGATCTAATCTTAGCTACATAGTTCTTTCCTGGATGCAAACATTCCTTTCATATCCAGTTTACTTAAGCTTTTAACTTCTCAAACCACATCATTTTCCAATCACCCAGGTTTCAATTCTCAGCTAACATAGTTTATAAACTTACGCATGTCTTTCGACAAGTTTCTGAGTCACAAGAGCGTTCATCTGTGCTTGACCAAAGTCTCCTTCCACTGCGAGTTTTGCAGCATTCTGTGCAGCATGTGCACCCACAATAGCAACATTGGCATCTGAAAGAAGATATCAAAGAAATATCAAGCATGTGCACCCACAATAGCAACATTGGCATCTGAAAGAAGATATCAAAGATATATCAAGCATGTGCACCCACAATAGCAACATTGGTATCTGTAAGAAGATTGCAAGGAAATATGAAGCATGTGCACCCGCAATAGTAACATTGGTATCTGAAAGAAGATATCAAAGAAATATCAAGCATGTGCACCCGCAATAGTAACACTGGTACCTGAAAGAAGATAGCAAGGAAATATCAAGCATGTGCACCCACAATAGCAACATTGGCATCTGAAAGAACATAGCAAGGAAATAACAACCCTGCTTCCAAGATAGATACAAACTCGGACTAAATTCTGATTTTGTAGCATTTTGAACGTCTAATTGTCATCACTTTTCTAATGCAAAATTATTCTTCATCTCAGCTTCAATGAAAATACCTTAATAGATACAGTGAAATGAAGGGAACCAAAAGTTTGTACTTTGAGGCATGTTAAATGAATTATTTTCAACCTTGTTCCAGGATTATGCAGTTAACTGTAATGATACATGCATGATGTTATAAAAATCTTTTCTTGCCTCAAACGTGTTTGCTCAAGAATCTTAAAGGTTTAAATCTATTATCTCCTGGTGAAATCTGACAAACACCATCAAAATGAAATCTTGTCGTTGAAAGAAGTACTGACCCACAAAGCAAGATAAAAAAAAATTAAAAAAAAGTATTATTTCAGTTGGACTTTGAAAGAAGATTTGTAATACCTAAAAGAAAAGCCTGGAATACAATGTACATTTTGGGTATTAACACTGATGGGCTAATTACATAAACAATGAACTACTTCAGTTATCCATGGTTATGTATTCCTGGATTAATTGAATTACAATATCAACCCTCAGCAATTACCAGATCTGTAAACATTCTGCCTCATTTTGATTTGTAATTACCTTTCGGATTTGGGGGGTCACTTTTGGAAAAAAAAGGTCCTGAATTGATTGCCTCATCACTATTAAAAGATTCATACAAAGGAAGAAAGAACTTAGTTATAAAGTAAAGAAAGGGAGAAAGAGGAATAACCCACAAAAGTGAGTGAAAAAGAGTCATGATGAATCCTGAGACTTAAAGGGTGTGAAGACTCGCGCAAAAAGAAACGTCTAATGCCGTTAATCTTACCTAGTTTTGAATGAGGTGTAACAGTAGTGTTAGACACCACAATCAATCCCAGAAAATACACACACACAGCTTGCTACCGTCGGTATTTAGACACTAGTGTACAGTCAGTACATACAGCTGTGGTCATATACTCACAGCACAGTGTACAAACAATACAGCGATCGATGGACATCTCAGGTCCAGCAAAAGATAACAAGGTATCACATTTCATTACTGTACTGTGTGCATTTTGTAGCCACACAAACAAAATGTCACTAATTGCAAGCAACAGAAAGTTAACTTTTTCAGATGGCCGCTCGTGGTTTGGGGCGAGTCTTCAATGCCTTTAAATGTCGTACTCACTCTGTTCAGCAAATTCTCTGCTTCTTGTGACTGGTTTATTCATGGTGATGAGGCGTAGATACTGGCCCCCATCACGCCCTGTGAAGCTGATTTGTACTTGAAATGGTAGTTCCTCCAGGCCATTGATCATGCTGTGCTCAGCACCGACTAAATCATAGATGGGGTCATCTGGGGAGTAGGTGAATAAAAAGTAATATCGAAGCATTGAAATTATATGGACTGTAATAATGAACAGTTGAATTGGCTCCCCACAGTAATTCTGTGAAGCCTATTCTAGTTTGTGTTAACATATTGTTTACTTATTGTTATTATGACGTCGCACATGGCTCGCGTTTTGGTGGTTTGCTCTGTGGTGTGGCGGGCTATAAATCACGCGCTATTAGAAGCGTATACAGATGTTTTGTTTTAAATGATTCGGTTTGTGGGGTTGGAAGACAGCCAAACTGGTTCAAATTGGTTGAGTGCCCATTTGCATGTGCTCATCTGCATATCAGGTTGGCACTCGACCAATCAAGAGTTGGGTGAGGTGTTAGCTATAAGTATGGACCAATCAGGTTCAAGGGCAGAGCGTGTGCCCTGTGCATCGCGTCGTAATTTGTTATTTTAGAATCGAGGGTTTAAGGGTCTCCTAAAGACGTATCGGGGAGTTTAAGTTTATCTCCCGAAGCCTACAGACGTATAACAGTGGGCTCCGTAGTTTATATTTATGATCAGCATTTATGCCTGTGCATTTTAATTATCCCAAGTTATAGTTATATTCAGAGTTAATAAAAAGGAACCTATTATCAAATATCCGCGTTTGGAGATTACTTATTAAGACTTTCCTGTTCACGCTCGGTTCAACATTATTAGTGAAAGGCCCGGCTTACCGTTACCTGGAACTATCAAAATAAGCCTTACAATTCCACTATCGTCATAATTACTGTGTTCTCTATGTTTAAGATTGGTCTTCAACAAACCAGGGCAGAGTTTAGCTAGTTACAGGTAATATCAGATGTCATAAAGAAAACAGAAAACTTACATGTCTGGTTTAAAAGCACTAAAATACCATTATTACAATCTCTTTACAAACCAAATTAAGATCCACATTTTGTAATGTAATGAACTGACAAGGGAATGGGTATGAGAACTTAGGTGAGTGGGGGGTGGGGGGGAGGAAGGGGGGTGGGATGAAAGGCAAAGAGGAGTAAAAGGGGGAAGGGATGGAAAGGCAAAGGGGGAGGGGTGGAAAAGGTGACAGGGAATTAATGATTTCAGTTTCTAGCTGTAGATAGTAACATTGAAATATCATCCATAATGTAATATACTTTGAGATATTATTGCATCTTACCTTCAGTTTGAAAAAAATTAGTTCCTCCTTTGTTATCATACAGAACTAGAATTCAAAAAAACAGAATACATTAACTATATCAACATATTGAAAATACTGAATTTCTCAGCATTCTGGATAATAGTCAGAAATGACTGAGCACTCACGATAACAAGTTGCTAAGAGCTCACAATTCTATACAAAATATTTTAATTGAATGATAGCTACCGTCCTTTATTCTCGTCTTCCTCACACCAAACTCAAAAGTGACTTCTGTGTCTGCCCTAACATTGCCCGCAGTTCTGCTTGTATGACAACTCAAATCATCACCCTGGTCACGGAAATACCTTGGCAAGAAGGGACAAAAATAACAAAATTTAAAAAGATTGCCTAAACATATTGTGTCTAGCAGATCATTAAATCACTGAGCCAACTAGCTCAAACTCAAAATTTATGCTTTAAGCTGAAAACAAGGTTTCGATCAAAAGAGGCGACATCAAATATTGTAACCTTGTTACAACACCAGCAATACTGAGGAATATAATAGTTCTGAGTTGAGCAATGAACCAACAGTCTATGTTTACTAAAAGTGAGATTCAGAAATGTATAGCATATTAGACTTACAGTCCTCTGTGTAAGACCATTTTCACAGACACTTGAGTTGCTAGAATGGAATCTTTGATTACATCTTCAAATGTTTCATTCAGTTTAAGTGGATCCACAATTGTAACCTGTTTGAGAGAAGTTATACACGAGTTAAGTGATAATGTAAATTAAAAAAACTTCACTACTTCATTTCCATGATGATGTACTAATTTCTGAAATACTTGCTGCTTCTTGCCTCTGGAATGTACCTAATTTCTTAAATCAATAATTTAAGCATGAACAATTTTAAACAAGGTATGCATGTTTTCCATTAATACTAATGAATAATAAAAATCAACAGTTGGATAAATCTCTGTGCTATCTAAGTATTGTATAAAAATGATATTTGCATAACAGCAGGATCTTAATCAAAGATTGAACAAAACTCTACATGACTTACTTGGGAACTGCTCCATTCGATATGAAAAATAATGAAAGAATGCAAAACCTTACGAAATTCTCTCTACATATTTGATTCTGACAAGTAACTTCTCGTTAATTGTCATGTTACTCACCCTGCCACCAGTCTTATCTGCAACATTACCAAGTTCAATGACTCTGCAATCTTCACCTTCTATCGATAACACAGAAACACAAACACTGGGAAAGAAAGATCATTAACATTAATTAATTATGCAAGACTGCAGTCTCACTTGCTAATGGTTTTATTGATTCCACATTATATGATTAATATCAACATAGAAACCACAGGTGAACAGCACTCCTTTTTGTGTAGCCTATTATAGCTATGTTATAGCTATATTATAGCCATGCTGTTAACATATTATTGTCATGCTGTAAACATATTATAGCTGTGTTAATCTATGTTCTAGCTGCACTATAGCGTGTTATGACTATGTTATAAACATGTTATAGCTGTAATATAGCCATATTGTAAACATATTATATCTATGTGAAGCTGTACTATAGCTGTACTATAGCTGTGTTGTAGCTGCATTAAAGCTATGTTATAACTGTATTATAGCCATGATGTAAACATATCATAGCAGTGTTAAGCTATGTTCTAGCTGCACTATAGCTGTGTTATAACTATGTTATAAACATGTTATAGCTGTGCAATATAGCTGTAATATAGCCATTTTGTAAGCATATTATATCTATGTTAAGCTGTTATAGCTGTACTATAGCTGTGTTATAGCTGCATTAAAGCTATGTTGTAGCTGTATAATAGCCATGATGTAAACATATTATAGCTGTGTTAAGCTATGTTCTAGCTGCACTATAGCTGTGTTATAACTATGTTATAAACATGTTATAGCTGTGCTACAGCTGTAATATAGCCATTTTGTAAACATATTATATCTATGTTAAGCTATGTTATAGCTGTACTATAGCTGTGTTAAAGCTGCATTATAGCTATGTAATAAACATGTTATAGCTGTATTAGGCCTATAGCTATATTATATTATAGCTATGTTATAGCTGTGCCAAAGTTGTGTTATAGCTGTGTCAAAACTATGTTATATAACTGTGTTATAGCTGCACTCTAGCTGTATTACAGTCATGTTACAAATGTGTTACAGCTGTGATATACTTGTGTCAAAGCTATGTTATAGCTGCACTATATATAGCTGTATTATAGCCATGTAATAAACATGTTATAGCTATATTATAAGTGTTGTGTCTTCTCACCTATCATCATTACATGTAATATCAAATACCCTCGTGGGTAATTCATGTATCCACAAAGAATCCATCAAATTCTGAAGGGGTACTATAACTGAACACTATATTCAGGTTGATCATACTACCAGGATCAATGTAGATCATCTAAAATGCAATCTGGTGCCTTACCCTGCATCTCTAGCATGGCATCCTACATCTTCAAAGAATCCCATGGACTGTTGATAAATATCATCGTCAACCTCTTGCATCAGTCCCATGCCGACGTTAGCCAAGCCATCTGTACATATCAGGACCTTTGACCCCGACCTCTGGGATGCCATGGCAACTGAAACAAGTAAGGCTGGACCAAGAGCTGTTTGGCCACCTTCGGTAAGGCTGAAAGAAACAAACAAAATTATCTCTTGAAATCATAGTGATGTCTTTCCCATCTTCAAACATAACATTTCTAGTTCATGGATAAGACGAGAACTGCCACTTATTTTTCATCAGCAAACAAATGTGGTTGAGAACTGAACCCATCTTGTAGTTGACTAATAATTTTCCCAACGAGAAACTTGTTTAACATCAATTTTTCAAAAGAACTCCAACCATATACCTTCACCTTCCATTTACTCGATTTCCTTCCTTTCACCACCTTGTATTAATCTAACGTTGGACAGTACCACTCTGTTAGAAAGTTGGACGTTGTGATGTATAGTACACACCCCACATAGTGATAGCAGCCAATGCCTCTCCAAATCCAAACCTTACCTAAACACTTTATCTGCTAAGCACCTCTTGACTTCAGCAATTGGCAAAGATTCGGGCATTGCGGTTCCTAGTTCCACCAGGCTCTGAAAATCAGTCAGCCCGGCACCTTCCAGTGGAATTGGAGGTGATGTACCATCTCCTATTATTGTTACCTGAAAATTAAGATATCTAATATGTTTATTCTACTTTATTGGAACGATATAGCATAAGAAAGACTTGAAAGTATTATGAATTTTCAGGAATACATTTTAAATACATCTTGTATTAATTTAGTTGAATAAATATTTAAAGTCAAAACATTTCAGATTTTTGGTATTTCAAATTTTAGATTTTGCTGCTTCATGTCCCTTCTTATCCACATTTCCCTCCACTCCACCCGCCCATCCACCAACCTCCCTCCACTCACCCCCCCCCCCCCCCCCCCCCCCCCCCCCCCCCCCCCTCCCCCCTACAATCTATCTCAGATCCCAGACTTTCACCAACACGTTAACCTCTTTATAATTTGGCTCTTTTTGAACAGTTTGGATTTGACTATTTTTGTTTATTAAAGTCACCTCACTGAAAATGTTGTCTACTATATTCTTCTATCTTTTGTTAAACTTGTAACAGATTTGAAATGTCACAAGAAGGCAGTGGCGTAGCCAGCGGGGGGGCAGGGGGGGCGGGAGCCCCCCAGTTGAAATGCTTGCCCCCCCCTTGCCCCCCCAAATGGAATTATTGACTGAGAAAAAAAAACTTGAATGCACACTAAATATGTTGCTGGGCCTATGTGCATATTACCATGGTTTTTATGCAATTTTTATTCTTTACCTTTTACCTAATTCTCTATGTGCGAAATTGGGTGGCCAAAATAAAAATCACTTCCATGGGAACATTGCCTTGAAAAAGAATTTGACCCAAGCAGCAGCGCAATAAACGCCACTGTCTCTGTATTGTCAAATGTGGAAACGGGTTGGCAATTTAATTAAATGGTCTCCGCGGCACTCACAAGCGGAGGCTACGTTCAGTTTATGTTCACATGGTTATCCCTGATCCCTGGATTGTGTTCCGAAATGATTCACATTTTATTGCGCTCTCATCTACTTATTGACATTTGTCACATTTTGTTGGTGTATATAATTTGGCGATGACACCTATTTATTCTTCGTTTATCTGCAAATTAGCCAGGCCCGGAAAGGGTCATTTCCGGCGATCTAGGGAGTATCTTTACTCAAAAATTTCGGTATGCTACGCGCCAACCAGTGGTGGCGCTCCGCTTAGATAGTGTCGAAAGTGCCCCTACAGACCATTCTCGCCCCTCCTGACCAATACCCCTAGCTCCGCCACTGATCTGTACCCTACATTGCTGACACAATACCCGATTTGCCACAGTTTGTCATGCAAACTGTTTGGTATGTCTTTTGTACTAGCTTAGTCTGCCCCACCAATCAGACCCTTCGCCCCCCCTTTGCCCCCCCAGATGGAAAAGTCTGGCTACGCCACTGCAAGAAGGAAAACACAAACAGTGTCACCTGATGAATTAAATCGTGGGTACACACTAAAGGCTTACCGTGTCATTAAAAGCTACGATTCCGACACGTTTATTTGGATAGTTGGCTTCAAGTTTGTTCAGTTGTTTATCAATCGCTGACTGCATGGCCTACAAAAAGGGCAACAAAAAAACACACAGACAAGCAGATAAATAGCTGACACCATATAAATGTAAGAAAAATAGATAGACCCAGATGATTCTCGGCAGCTGTGGGTGAGTTCTGATTGGCCAACGGCTATTGGATTAAGCGTTCCATTAACAAACAAGTATTATGTTAAATACAAAAACATCGATAAGCAAGAATCGAGTACAATTAAAACTGGGCAGATATCATGTGAAGGGTGGGTGGTATTCCTTAACTAATACTTCAAGTAGTCAGTTAGAATGGGGTTGTTTAATTTGTATGTAAGCCAACATTAAGATACAATGAAATCACTAAGTTCACACTCCCCATTCCCAATCTCCTGTTCTTCATTTCCTATCCATTACCGCAGCAGATTTCTCATGCAGACTTGTGGGCTCCTTTGAGTGATAGGAACTATTCTAACTAAACCAAGCAAACTGTAGAGAGGTAATGATATCCTTGGTCTGTTGTGATAACAGATATGAAGATAGGTCAATGAGAAGTGGGGAGGGGGTGGGAGGGGGAGGTGAGGTGAGGGAGGTACATGGGACACATCTACATTCTCTTAAACAATGACTTTAGGCACAAAATAAATGTTTCAGATCATAAAAAATAACTAGTTTCAGTCCAGGTCATGCTTCTATACCAATTTGTTTTTTTTTGAGAAATAACCTCTAGGCTCATCAATTGAAGTGGCAGGACTACCTAGTCTAAGACACTAACCATTAGATCAGTTCCTTAGATGCGACACAAGATTTAAAAAAGAAACCATTTGACTTGTATCGTCTCAACTAACATGTTTCCTAAACATTAGACATTTGTCAAGGGTAAAATGGTACTGAATGTAATCTAAGGGTGTTTAATTACAATATGAAGCTCACTCAACTTGTTTTGGTGGAATTTTTGAGAATTTATAAAACAGTCGGTTAACATTTCCATTAAGGCCTGCACTGAGAAGCTGACATCGTCATTAAAAAATATGCTGTATTAATGGCCCCAAAATATGCTAGATATTCAAATATGGTCACCTTTGGTCAATATTCTTAAAATGTTTTTATTACAACCTTCGATGAAACTTTCCTCACTGGGACATTCAATCATCTTGTGTGTTCCTTAAAAATGTCCGAGAACAATTTGGAGAGTAAAGAACTCCAGGAAAGTACATTTTTGAAAACTTCTAGCAATTATAGCCTGCTATAATTTGAGGCCAATACTGAATACCTTTAAATTAGCCTTAAAAAATCATTCCAGAGATCAAGCATATTTTAATGCTGAATATTTTGGTAAATCTGAATTATAGCCACAGATATGTTTCTATAGCACTCAAATTATATTTGTTATTAATTTATTTTTTTCATTTTTCATTTTTAATTTTTTGCATTAACTATGACATATCAAGTCTGAAACTGTGCCTAAATTCATCTTTAAACATTGTATGCAACCAAATTATTAATCTATACTGCCAAAGTATTGAATAAAGGGGACATGCTTGGGTTACCCTTGCTCCCTGCTACCTACCGCCATCCCTTCCCAACCCCCCACCCCCAGTTTATCCCATTCCCATTAACACACCTGTAACCTGGACACATAAGATACTCCTAGGTTTGGTATCTGTTGGGATGCTTGGTCTGGATGAGCTGTTTGCAGCTCTTTATGATACATGTCAAGTGCTGCACTTTCATTATTCTGTCGCAAAGTTCCACCACCTGTTGGAATCTAACAAACCAAAAACAGAAAACGCAAAATGAATTTACTTGCATGTTAACTCTTGTTTTATACTAATTTCAGTCTTTGGGATAACTTACCTGAATCCATCAAGCTCGTTCCATCTCTGTCGTCTTTCAAGCCTGGACTGAGAACAAGACTCAACAACTTCTAATACTCTCTCATTTTCTATTTTACCTGTGTGTTTGGCTGCTGCCTTTAACTTCCCTTTCCATATCTCACACCCAGGCTCGAAGCCATGGGGGGGGGCGGATGGGGCGACCACCCCCTCCACCCCCCCTTGAGCATAGTTTTGTATTTTTTTTATATCGCAATTAATTTCAAAATAGAAATTGCTTAGATCTGGGAGGCATTTTCGGCCAAAATTTTCTTGTACACTTCGCGCCAACTCATGGTGGCGCTACGCTTAGATAGTTTTCCTACAAGCTTCGCCCCTCCCTTAACAAATTCCTCACTACGCGCCTGCTCACACTGTTGTGTCGATGCAGCAGGAATGCCTTTTGGAAAACCGTGGCAATACAAACGTTATGATTGTTATAATTACAAAACAAAGCAAAAGGACATTGCTTGGTTGTGGCATACATACCTCTGTCGTTACTGACATGCTGCCAGAAATATCAACACAGAATATGATGACGGTGTCGTCCCCACTCTCTGAACCGGGGGAAAGTACGTACGTCATATCACCTTGAGTAGGAAGATCCACAGCCATCATGGAGATTAGGTTTTCAAGACCACAAAATTCACACCTCCAAATCTAGTGAGGAAAAGAAATGCATCAATTTTTACTGGTTTTGGTTTTATTTATTTCTTTCCTTCTTTGTAATTGTCATCTTAATCCATATTTGGACGATGCTCTTTATCAGATAAACAAGGCTGAAAAAAAGACTCTTTTTTTATTTCTTATAATAAAACAATCCACACATTTCTTAGAAATATAAAATGCCACATGAAAATCAGTGTAATACCTTTGAAATAAAGATTAAATTGACAGTAATATATATACTGTACATCCCAGCATTTTTGTCAGACTGCAAACATTAAAATAGTACTTATCAGTTACAAGGATGTACTATAGTAGTAGCCAGACCAAGAATACAGGAATATCATTTAAGTATCTCACATCATTACTTTGCTTTTTTAACATCTTGTTGCTGAAAATACTGTTCACTAGTCTAATGGTGAATTAATCTAGCCAAAGATCCAGTTTCCTACTGTAGGGGTGAATGTGATAGCAAAGTGTGACCTGACCTAGATAAGCCCTTCTAAGAGTGGACCAGTTTCCTACTGTAGGGTTCAAAGTGATAGCAAAGTGTGACCTGACCTAGATAAACCCTTTCAAGAGTGGACCAGTTTCCTACTGTAGGGTTGAATGTGATAGCAAAGTGTGACCTGACCTAAATAAGCCCTTCTAAGAGTGGACCAGTTTCCTACTGTAGGGTTCAAAGTGATAGCAAAGTGTGACCTGACCTAGATAAGCCCTTCTAAGGGTGGACCAGTTTCCTACTATAGGGTTAAATGTGATAGCAAAGTGTGATCTGACCTAGATAAGCCCTTCTAGTGGACCATTTTCCTACTGTAGGGTTGAATGTGATAGCTAAGTTTAACCTGACCTAGATAAGCCCTTCTAAGGGTGGACCAGTTTCCTACTATAGGGTTAAATGTGATAGCAAAGTGTGATCTGACCTAGATAAGCCCTTCTAAGAGTGGACCATTTTCCTACTGTAGGGTTGAATGTGATAGCTAAGTTTAACCTGACCTAGATAAACCCTTCTAAGAGTGGACCAGTTTCCTACTGTAGGGTTAAATGTGATAGCAAAGTGTGACCTGACCTAGATAAGCCCTTCTAAGAGTGGACCAGTTTTCTACTGTAGGGTTAAATGTGATAGCTAAGTATTACCTGACCTAGATAAACCCTTCTTAGAGTGGAGGTTACTATGTTTCGACCCATTCTCAAGTGCAATGTGTCTGTTTGCCTGTGAGTTTACCAAAGTCTCAAAACACACTGCTCATACTTTACAAGCAAACATAGTACAATGCTGGCAGCAGATAAGATGAGTCAACATTGAGCAAGTTCATCAATTTATAACCGCCTGAATCAACAAAGCTCTGAAAATGTTTACCTAGAACAGCTTGAAATTATATCCTTATCACTGTTATAAACAACAATGATGGTGCTATCATATACATGTAGGATATAACAAATACCAGTCTTGAGACATTAACATGTTATTACTGTAATAAACAACAATGATGGTGCTATTATATACTGTAGGATATAACAAATACCATTGTCGAGACATTAACATGTTATTACTGTTATAAACAACAATGATGGTGCAATCATATACTGTAGGATATACAAATACCATTGTCGAGACATTAACATGTTATTACTGTTATCGACAACAATGATGGTGCTATCATATAGGATAAAACAAATACCAGTATCGAGACATTGTTAACAAGAGTCAGAACAGTAGGACATAAAATACAGAAGGAAAGTAGTTCTGTAGTAAAATCCAATTCATTCTTCCTTTAATATACTGAAATGTAAATCGGATCAGTTCATTTCTGAAACAACATATTTGAAGATCTATCGAATGACTTTCTGAGAAGACAGTTGCCATAGATACTCAGGAAATATAACTCTATATCCAATGATGGGTTAAATTGGAAATATTTAGTAGAATTAATTTAAAACTGTGATTCTGACCTAATTGATCACAAATGTGTTAATAATTTTTTCAAGTATATTAGCTGCCTTGAAGGAAGGAGCTGGTAAAGGAAGTAAAGATGCTAATTATTGCATCATATGCTATGAATATTCAACACATATCTGATATGACCACAAGACAGAAGCGTCTCTATTAATTAGCAAAACACTGACATTTTAGTATCGTACCATGACTGATGCTGGGCTTTTTGCATTTCCAAGATTTTTAGCTGTTTTGAGTAAAATCTCAAGTTTATTCCCTGTCTCAATTTAAACTGCATTCTCTAAGTTGAATTGTTTGAGTTGTTGTCCAGAAAAATGAAGACAATTGATTGGTTTTTGAATTAATTTTTAGTCTGGGCAGAATCTTTGTCAATTAGACTCAGATGGAATTATTGATTATGCAACATTTGTTGAGGAATGTTACCAGGAGGTGTCTTTAAGTTTTCATCAATTGCATCCTATTTTAAGCTTTGTGTGTTTCATGAAGTTGCTGCACAGCAGCGATGAATCATAAGTCTGGTTTTGGGTGGGGGAAGGGGGGGGTGGGGTTGGGTGGAAGTATGCTGTTGCATTCTTACCATGCCTCTTTCATCTTCTACGACATTACTTAGATGAGAGAGCATCGATGAACACCTTTCACAAGGAACTGGCTTACCCTTCACTACTTGGGAGGGCTTGGACAGGGTATCAAACTTCACTGCCACAATATTAGTATCTGCCCGCCGTACCTTCTTGGCACCTGCGTGGAGAGCAGAGCGATAAACTAATGATATATTTGAAACAGATGTTTACACATCAGGAAGTACTTTTAAAGGATTGGTTCAGGTGTTTGACATGTCTATTTTGTATGAAAGAGCACAAAAAGACAAAAAGAACAGTGAAGAAACTACCATGATAGCATGCTCTGTCAAGGAGATATGACACTTTGAAGATTTCAAAATTTCTTTGAAAATGACTGGGGTAGAAAGACTAACTGTGAGGGTGTGATGTCACATCCTCACCTCCTTAACATGTGTGAATATATTTCTTTAAAAATTATTTACATTTTTTAACACATTTGAAAAAAAAATATAATCAAAAATTCTTCAGATGCTTAATCTCAAATACTTCCTTTGACAAATATGAGATCTCCTGACATATCTTTTGGTTGAAAGTCATGAAATCTCACAAAATATTTAGAAAAAATAAACAAAGACTTTTCAGGAATGTGACGATGTGACATCACAGCTAGTCAGATTTCAGCAGTTTCTACACAATCTGATAAAACTTTACACTTGAATATCTCTTTAACCGAAAAAGATATTTGAACAGTTTTTTCACCATTGTGTTTCTTTTATTGTCCTCTTTCATATAACATAAACAAGTATGACAACTGAACCAATCCTTTTAAGAAGGGTTGGAACAGAAGCTCTCATTGCAATTTATGGTCGACTTATAAGATTGACTTTATAGTCGTTAGACGAGACACAGCCTTCATGGTAAAGGTAATATTAAATAGAATGGTGTGACTCACTTGAAGTTTTCTTTAATGCCACATAGTTGTAATCATCCTCATTTGGTTGTGATGTTCGCCTTGAAGGGGGGAGGGGTGGAGGTAATGCATCAGGACCACTACTTCCTTCTGTGAAAGAAAGTAAATGTATGCAAATTATTTTTTTTTGCATCAGGGGGTAATGGAAAACAATAAAATAATTAGAATATTGCACAAAATAAGGAGCCAGTAAACCATACAAACGTGATCACCATGGGTTACAGATACGGCGACAGAAGAACAGACAAAATATCACAGAATCGGTCAAATTGATTGATTGATCGAACTTATTCAACCAGGAATTTCTAACTCAGTGGTTTGTTGTGATGGAACCTCGACATGTAGCTAACATGCTTTTCAAATGATGTTACTTGTTGAACAGCAACGGGATGATATCATCTGTTTTAAAATCTTACCTTAAACGTTTCAGAAATAATTAATTAACTAATTAATTAATTACAATAAAAAAGGGTTGAGCCTAATTTGACTGGTTCTGTTCCTTTCATTACTTAATGAAGTGGCAATGGTTAGTTAACATCAAGTTTTAGTTTTGGCAAATTATACAACCATTTAACAAATGTAATATGGCAGACAGCTTCCACCAAAAGGTCCATAACAATTTGCATATGAATAGGCATCCTTGCGAACCAGTCATGTTCAGTATAAGGAACTGATTTGTGAATAGTTAAATGATTCCGTTTGAGCAAGGGTATAACAATCTGTTGTCATGGTAACATTCAAACATAGACTAATTACTTCCTGGGAGATGAATAATTATAACTCTAATGAATGCTTATATTCGTTATAACCTGGTTCTGTCCTTCCTTCTCATATTGTTTTAACCTCAAACTTCAAAATCGTTACTTGCCTTTAGTCATAACCTAAGCCACTTACTGCTATCAGCCTATCAAAAATACAAAAAAAATTTCCACAAGTTTGTCTCAATGCGATACGTTGCAATTCTGTGTCAAATCAATTTTGAAATCCAAAATACTACTTGGAAGAAACTATCACAGAACCACTCATCCATACGTTTAATTAAAACATATCTTAATTAATAATTATCTACACAGCTTAAAGTACTACTTGAAAATAAACTACTACAGAACCATCAAAAAAAATATCTGAAATATCTAGACAGCTAAAATTAAATGTCTTAAGTACCTCCAACAGCATCATAGACTCTGGGAACTTCAGTGTATACAGCTCTTTGGCCCCTGCCTGTTTTCCTGGCTGTTCCTTTTTTCGTTACCTTCTGCTTCTGGGGCATGTTAGCATTGTCATATATGGTGTCACCACCAGGTTTCTGAACTAAATTAAACCAGAAAATTTAAGAGTTATACTTTGACAAGATTTTATTTGTTGTTCTGGTAGAGATTTTAAGGACACATTTTATGCATTATATTATTAAAACACACAAACTGTTGCCTACTGTACCATGACGGTCTAAAACATCTCGTCCTGTTTCATCAGATTCCCTACAACCACATTATTATGATATGGTACCTCTCCCCCCCCCACCACCCCCCCAAGAATTAGCACTTTGACAAGGAATGAGCACATGATAGTGTCATCACCAAGACAAGATTGTCTTGTAAACAAAACAAACTGTCTGTCTGTATCAGCATAAAGACGATGATATCTCACTGTCCGACGTTCTTAAAACATGAGACTAGTGTAGCTGAATAATGTTCCAATATCCATGATATTTGCTTGCAAGATTACACACATTAAAGAATGCTTTAAGCAAATTCAAAAGAGAACAGTTGACACCCCCCCCCCCCTCTAGTCCTCTCCCTCTGCTCTCATTAAGCCTTATTGTTTCAGCTGGTATTAAACACAATTTTTTTTCATCAATCCATATTATAACTCTCCCGGATGGCATTTGAAGAAGACTTCCATTTTCAGATACAGTATGCAGTTTACACAACAGATAGATAAAAAGATGTTCATATCATAAATATATGATTAATATAAAACAAGACCATACTATTCATGTGCATCCATTTCAACATCCACAAAGTTACATGAAGCATACTCAAGTCACCTATGATGTTTCTCTGTAACATTTCAATGATGCACGTGACATTCATAAAAAAAAAAAAAATCTTAGAGTATAAGTTTTTTAGGTTAGTAACTTCTACAAGGCACTGCACCAGGAAATTTGCAATGTTATTTCATTGCATTTTATACAGTATAGCAAATTACTAAGCCAAGTACATGATAGGATAAACTGATGAGTCCTAACCTTATCAAAAGTCAGAGCAAGTTTTAAGTACACTTTAAATTTGCTGAGTGAGTTTACAAAGTAGAATGCCTGGGAGGTAAATATTAACAATAATACTTTTGCAGAAGAAGAGATTATATAAAAGTTAGAAAAACAGCAAGGTTAAGCAGTGGTGACAAACAGCGTCATATACCCTCAGTAGTGTTGTTATTAAATTGGTCTGTAGCTACACAAACATATAGGTAGAGCTCTATACAATACTACACAGAAAACAAGGCATAGTGTGTTAATATGCAAAGCCACACACTGTTAGTAAGCATCATATTATACATCTGGATATAAGTTTCAATGAAACTTAATTAAGTAATTAGGCTAAACTAACAAGTTAATGTTGACATTTATCTATTTACATTTATAATCTGTTTCGCACATCTGAACAAACCTAGCGTCACCATCAATTGGGAATTCCCCGATATCTCCTTTCTTTTCTATCTAATCAGAAGATCTGGGTGGATTTAGACTTTTTTTTTTCAAATGTCCAAATGTTCAGGTAGTTCTGACAAAGTTATACATACACATTGGAATATCTTTCTCAGCTGTTTTTGACATCTAGCTAGACCTAGGTAACTCCAACTTGAGTATGGAAGAGTAAATTATTAATAGGAAACGGTCCTGTAACCAATCTCATCTTACATTGAGATTCAACATTTAATTTCATATCTGGTACCAATATTTTATTAGGGACTGTTCAAAATCACTTTTCTTGCCCCAGAATGGGAACAGGGAACCCTGAACTTAGATGGTCCCTTACCTACTAGGCTTTATCAACCTTTCCTCCTTTCCTCTGATAACATATGTTAAACCCCTACCTCCCCCCCCCCCCAAAAAAAAAAATATTCAAAGCAAAGTGCTTCAGGACTGTTAATGTAGTAACAGTTGTGTTATGAGCTAGGCCACAGAGAAAAGAGATAACAAGGTATAATGGTGTTTTGAAGGTGAGGACAATATTCTCTTCTAAGCATGTATGCATACAGTTGTGTTATGAGCTTGGCCACAGAGAAAAGTGATAACAAGGTATAAATGGTGTTTTGAAGGTGAGGACAATATTCTCTTCTAAGCATGTATGCATATAGTTGTGTTATGAGCTCGGCCACAGAGAAAAAAGAGAAAACAAGGTATAAAATGGTGTTTTGAAGGTGAGGACAATATTCTCTTCTAAGCATGTATGCATATAGCTGTGGCACTTGCAATGGATACAGCCCACAATCAACACCAGATGAATTTGAAGCCAGATTTAATGTTTGAAGAGATGCGTTGATCCACATGGAGGGAGCAGGGCAAAAGCTGTTTGTTGCTGTAAAGTGATCTGATAACTTACTTGAAAGTGGAGTGTAAATCGAAGATCGCTCGCCTGGTAACTTACTCTGGAGGAGGGGTGTATAGGTTGTGTCTTGGACTTGTGGCATGCCTGGGTTATCATAAATTTCTGTAAGAACAAAAAACAAATAAAGTTTGACTGCATATGTGACTGTTTGGGGCCTGGTAGATGTTTCTGTTTATTAGATCTGTTCTAAGTCTCTGCCTTATAGTTAGTTTAGTTTAAAAAAGGATCAGGAGGGACACTTAAGTCCCCATCAAGGACCCTATAGAGAGAAAAAAAAAACTGAAGACACAAACACTCAGACCCAATTACAAAGCTTAAAGTGTTTGTCCAAAGCATTCTTAAACCCATTGACACTACTTGCAAGTACAACTTTCTCAGGCAAACCATTCCACTCATTCACAACCCTATTAGAAAAAAAGTACTATGTGACTTTTGGAGTTCAAGACAATGACCTCTGGTACAACTTACTATATAACATTATCATGTTTTCATTACCTGCATGGGGTGGTTCCTTGCCATTCTTTTCTACATGGTTTTCACCTGTGTTTACTTAAACCCTTCATTACTTTCCTTACATGGTCTTAAGTCATTATTTTAATTGTCTTTCTTCATTTACTTTCAATTAAGTTACATCACGTGGTTACTTAATACCACTCCTGTATTTCTTAACTGCAAGACTCGTCCGTAACAATTTTCATTAACCGATGAACAAGTTTCTTTCGATTACAATCATCTTTCAGTATCTCCTGTTTGACTTACGTGTTTCTTGACCTGGTCTTTGGCCACCTGATGATGCCCCGAATACCGCATTATCGTAAGCTAAAGCAAATCAATAAAAAACGTTACAATATGAGCAAAGTACAATATGAATGAAAAGATGATCAGTTTTGTTTGCACAGAAACTATAGTACTTTATAAGAGACAGCATTCAGAGACCTTTATTAATTGTGAAGAGCAGCCATCTGTAATGTCACAAAGAAAAAAGGAGTGAATTTATTTCCTTTGATTATTTCATCATTGATTTGCACATGTGTAAATCATGTGACTGACAATGAAACATTACACAAAGGGTATCAAACTGTGTAGTTAATTCTGAACAAA
This sequence comes from Apostichopus parvimensis, assembly GCA_000934455.1. Classification (NCBI taxonomy): domain Eukaryota; kingdom Metazoa; phylum Echinodermata; class Holothuroidea; order Aspidochirotida; family Stichopodidae; genus Apostichopus; species Apostichopus parvimensis. The sequence continues at coordinate 84,660 of KN884318.1, forward strand.
TTCAAGAGGACATGCAAGCACTCCCATTGAGGGACTCAGAACTAAAGATAAGTTTGGACATCAAAATATCTTCAACAGAACTTTCATGTTTCATCATATTCTTTTGTCTGATTCTGTAGATCATAGATTCATTGACTCAATTGTATACTTTATTCAAAGCAGTTTTGTTGACCTCTGACCTTTCAATAAATGACAAGGACATATTTGATTGCTTAAAGCTACTTATCAAATTGATTTGGAAAACTTAAAGATAGTCAATATTAGCCTAAATTTTATTATCATATGACGCTAAATAATTGCTAATAATATTCAAAAGTACTTTTATGGAGTTTCTGTATATATTGTATATATATGGAGCTGTCTGTTAGCTTGACTACAATGTATGTGATTCTACAATACCACACA
>KN884319.1:6309-17579 GCA_000934455.1 Apostichopus parvimensis
ATAATTTTTGAACGATTTGCAAAAGCATGCCGTTCCATCTTAAAGGATTGAAGTTTTCTTTATAATTTTGAAAGATCGAATGTATACTTGTTTCAGAGCTCCCTTGTGTTAATTCTCGTACATTTACCATATTATCTTCTCATTTAATACACGTGTAACTACAAGTAATGCTGTCAATTAAAACTGTGATTGACCTTATTTTTAAGAAATGTGTTTGTTTTCTTTCGTTATTAACTAATGGCATCCAGATTTTACTATTATATAAAAAACTAATATTTAATATCAGTTTAACTAAGAAAAATATGTGAACAAGTGTATTAAAGACCTTCATCTAATGATAGGTCGAATGAAGCGAAAAGTGACTTTGCTATGAATAAAATATTTAATACATGTTGCATAGATGTGCAACCTTAATAAGTTAAGTGTTATCAAAATTCAATACTTAGTGTAACGACTGCGGTCAAAACGCAAGTGAAAGAACTAATGTTGTTTGAGATAGAAAGTAGCAAGTTTAGTATAAGCAGAAATAAAGATTGAAATTACAAAGGTGGCATTATCATTGGTCCATCTGGGTCAGTGACATCTACAATTATATTGTTCTTTCCCAAATCGCACATGTTTCTGGCCCCGCACCGTTGTCACCTATTGATAAATTCCTACGCCATGGATTAGTGTCGCATAAATCCAATATTTTTTTATTTGAATAGTGAATCTGTTATAAGGTCGTTTTTGGAATGGAAGAAATTGAGTACCGTAATCGCTCCTGAAATAGCTTATTCTCTGCCCTGTATCCTACTGGTTAAACCCTATTTGGCAAAGATCATAGTATGTTATATTAAAAATGTGTCTATTTGTTTACAGAAAATTTATAATGACAATATTTTGAAGCTGAGGCAAAACGGTCTATTCACCGACCATCAATATATGCCTGTTTGAAGAGAAAAGAAAGGAAACACTTGTTATGGATATAGTACGAGAAGCAGCTGGATGGCTGGAAGGAAACTCCAGACAAAATTCAGGGTCAGATAAGAAAGGTACAGTTTCGCATTAAATAATTTGCATATTATTATGTAAATATATATAAGCATTCATTCACATCACATGCATCAGAAGCGCAAACAGTTGAGATATTGCGAAATGTGTCCCAAAGTTTGGAATGTTCCATACGTAGTCAGTAGCTCCTTGAAGCGAAATGATGGCGAAGATCGGAATTTATCATAGTTTTGCTACTATATGGTTATAATGCATCACATACATATAAGAAATTCAAGCCACTTCAGCTCCCCTTAGTTCAATTCATGTCAACCAGTAGCTTATAGTGAGTCACCGGTCTAATTTCGAAAGGTGACGAGTCGAACTACCGAGCTCAGATAGATACCATTTTCAATTGGTGTAATGTGAACATCTTGCTGCTTAATGTTACGAAAACAAAAGAAATGACTGTAGACTTTAGAAGAATTAAAACGCCCAGGCTCACTCTCTCAATTAATGGCACTTTTGTTGAACTAGTCAGTATCTTCATTTAAGTTTCTCGAATACATACATTCCGGACGATCTTTCTTTGACGGTAAATTATTGAAATTATGAAAAAAAGCCAAACAGCGCCTTTATTTCTTGCGTAAGTTAATTTTATTTTGGAGTAAATCAGTTTCTTTTAAAGAAATTGTATCGCGCAATAATTGAAAGTGTGCTCACTTCATCAATTAGGTCTGGTTTGACCGTGTAAACCAATCTGACCTCGTTAAGTTATCGTTTATAATTCGGTGTGCGGTTAGGTACCAGCCTGCCGTCGTTGCACATGATATATCTAGAAAGGACCGCTAAGAGATTTTACAAAATTATGATTGATTCGAATCACTTTGGTGATGGTTATTTCCATTTTTTACCTTAAAATCGCTGTCTCCGTACTTTGATGGGTAATAATCGTCGAACGGATGGTCTTTTCCCATCTGCTGTGAATTTTTTTAATTTGTCATAACGGTTATCTGTATTTTCTTTTTAGTTTGTTATTGTTACTTTGCTTAGTTTCGCACATTTTGACACTTTTCAGCCATTTCCTATATATTTTTTCTAGTAATGTTTTCACTTTTTATATTTCTTACATTTTTTTGGCATATCTTTACATATTTTTCTAAATTTCTTACTCATATTTATTACAGAGCAGGAGGAACGTTATGATTTTCGATGTGTAATATTTTACACATTGGCTAAATAAATGAAATGAAAATGTTTTCTTGCTTTGAACGAACAAAATTGTGTTCAAATAACGTAAACTATATTAGAGTGCATCTATCTTCTCTTTTCAAGATTCAATTAGTAATGCTGTTCCCCTGTGCCTTCCAAACAACTACACTTGGGATTCCGTCAAAAAGAAGATTTCGGTTGACAAGAAGAAGCCACGGAAAACACTCAAAGTGTGTAAAGACGGGTTGAACTTACTCAAGAGTCTTAAAGATCAACTGGTTGTGGTGTTGTGCATTGCTGGTCCAGCAAAGTCCGGAAAATCATTTTTCGCATCTCAACTTCAAGAAGATGTTACCTTCGATGTAGGTCACGGCGCCGGGTCTCACACTACAGGGATATGGATTGGTGTTGGAGCAAGACCGATCCGTATTGGAAATGATGAAGCAAGTATGGTTATACTAGATGCGGAAGGGTTGGGTGGGGTAAACACTGATAGTCGTGAAACTGATGCAAAGTGGGAACATAAAATATTTTCTTTGTGTGTGCTACTTAGTTCGTACGTCGTATACAATAGCAAGGGACCTCCCAATAACGACGAATTAGACAAACTTGGATATATTGCGGAGTTTAGTCGTGCCATTTTTCCTGAGAAGCAGGACGACGTAGAGAAACAACAAACACCGAGCGAGGGTTTGGGTCAGTTTGGACCAGATTTTCTTTGGTTATTTCGAGATATTCTCTGTACTCCAGATCTTAATGGAGAACCGTGTGACTGGACAGAATTTGTCAATAAAGCACTCCTTGATCCAAAACCAAACGAGCCAGAGAGGAATCATATTCGAAAATCGATTTCATCTACATTTAGAACCATCCAAGCCGCTGATTTACCTCCCCCAACCTTTGACTCAAACGCGGTTAAAAATTTATTAGCAGAGGAAAATGAAGGCAAAATAAACCGAGAATTTTTTCCTAGAGTTGAAAAGGTAGTGAAACAAATTTTGTCTTCTGTCCAAATAAAGAATATTAAAGGAAGTAAACTCACTGGGCAGCAGTTAATTGATATTTTATCACATGTTGTTAACAGAGTGAACAGCGAGTGCGACAAACTTGATGTCACCAGTATGTGGAATGGTGTTGTAAATACACAAATGCAACGTTACGTACAAAGTGCGTTAGATTTATATAAGGAGAAAATGGAACAAGCCGAACTTCCTGAAGAAGAGGAAACATATTTAAAGCTTCATAAGACTACGAAAGCTTCTTCAAAGGCTCATTTTATGAGAGTTGCGACCCGCTTTGATAACGAAATCTACTTAAGTCAATTACAAGTTCTGTGCGATAAAATTGAACTCGAATTGCATAACTCATTATTGAACGAAAATGAGCATGCTTCATTACGTTTCAATAATGAATTGATTTTAGATCTGGAGAATGAATATTTCAATAACCTTCCGGCAAAATCCAGTTGTATGAAACTGAAAACTGCTGATAAGAAAATTAATGATTGTTTCAATAAAAGGTCTAAGGGTCCAAAAGCGAAACAAGTAAAAAGCGAAACACAGTGGCAGCGTGAACAGAAAATAGACAGCATGAGAACGGAATCACTGATTTATGCCGAGCAGCAATCATGTGAATTATTTGAGAAGTCTTTAAAAAAGGATTTGGAAGAGAAACCCCTAACCCCAAGCGAACTTAATGATCTGAAGGAAACTTGTATCAAGGATTGCTTCAATATTTTTAGAAAAGCATCATGTAATGATGTGGATTGCACCCCTTGTATGAAATTTGAGCATAGTCTTGGCCAAAGAGTAGAAAGCATATTTAAATCATGCTCATCAGAATGCTATGATAAATCGAAAAAAGCATGTCAATGTTTGATAAAAGAATTAATACAAGCAAAAATGCTACAGTTCGTAATAAATATTGATTCACACAACTATAGTGATTTTCTAAAAATGAAAGGTGAAATATTGGCCCAGTACTGCATAGAAGCTAAAGGACTAGCAAAGGGAGACTTAATGGGTACGTGTACTAAGGCAATAGATATACACAACGAAGAAATACAGCTTTTGATAATTCAAAGTGCATTAAAAAGTGTGTATTGTGAGTACACCGAAATTTTAAACTTCACTGCAATATCTGACCCATGTGAAGATGAAGAACTGAGAGAAATGCTTGCATTAAAACGCAGGGATATGATATCTGCATTTAAAGTGAGTTGCGAAGGCATTGATAGATCTAAATTAGAACCATATCAGTTAAACTTGGAAGACTTGATCAAAAACTTCACAACATGGATAGCAAATGAGAATACACTTAGGTCTATCAATCTATGCGAAGAACTAGTCACAAGACTCTCCAGGGAATTCCATAATGGCATATTGCAAACACACATCCCTGAAATACTTCGCGAAACGGAATACAGTCAATGTAGCTATCACTTACAAAAGGCGGAGGAATTTAAACATAAAATACTTAATGATTATACAAAGAAAGCACTTGGTCCAGAAAAGGAACGTTTTCAGCAAAGATTGAACAAATATATTGAAATTCACTTGATTATCGTTAAGAAAGTGGTTAATGAAATGATTTTAAAGACAGTCCTGCAACATCATTTTTACCAGCTTGATACAATTAAACTGATATATCCACTTAGTGAAAATGAGCTACAAGGCGCAATCAGTGAAACTAATAAGAACACGGAAAAAGAGTTTATCGGAGCACAAAAACAAATATCTCTACCATTTGTTAGTTGCAGCAAAGATATTTTGTCGATCATCTTAAATTTCGACACAATGCAACTCGTAGAAGAAAATTACAAAGAGTCTATGAGGCAATTAGATAGCATTTGCAAACATATTTCATTAGAAAGTCGAATGGAATGTGAGGAGTTTGTTGGTGGAGCAGATACTGCCAAATTTGCTAAAATAAGAGATAATTGCACGAAAGAATTTGAAAAAAGTGGAAAAGGTGTGATGAAGGATTATTATCGGAGCATTCTTCAAGGTAATATCGATATGGAACTACGAATTGCTCACGCATCAATTGCCGATAAGAGCGTTAAACGCATATTTGCAGATTGCAGAACCGCCATAGAAAACTTGGTACAAAGAAATCCACGTGAACAGGACGACCTTGAAAATGATATTGAGAGGGTAAAGGAAGATGCTAGACAGAGGATTGAAAACTTACAAAATGAAGTTGCAGAGGCAAATATTACAGTAACGGAGGAAATGTTAACAATTGAATTGAAAGACACTATATCTTACGTGAATGTCAAGAATTTACGTATGTCGTCTGAAAAATGTTCTGCACAACTGCGTGAAGTATTAAAAACTCTGACAAGTCGATGTAAGGTTTTTCTAGACAACGAAGAATCCACAGTTGAAGCCTTATGTAATATGAAAAAAAATGCCTTCTTCAGTATGAAAACGGAGCAATCGGGCCAGCCAAAGAGACTTTGAAAGAAGCATTGGAAAAAGAAATTGACGAAGAGATTCAAAGAACCCATGTACTGTTTTCAAAAACAAAGTACCTAAAAATACTCCGTGTGCAAACCGAAGCATTTAAGTTTGAAGACCAAGTCAATACTGGACAGGTTAACCTAGATGAATTGGCCGAGCACTTAAAGAAAGAATCTCAAGATATCTTATTGAGTTACCCCGGGTTAGGAGACGAAATTTCTAATGATCTTAGCGAAGATTTACGTAAAGAACGTGAATTTTATCTAAAAGCGTTGAAACAAAAGATAACTCTCACATCGAAAGTAGCAAATTATAGAAGTTCAATAGAAGCTTTGATAAAAGATGGTCCATGTGAGGAAGTACACCTTAAAGAACAGATTGACAAGAAAAGAAAAGAAGCATGGGAAAGTATTGAAAACACATTTAAAGATGTTGAACAGACACACTTTGCATTAACAGAGGGAATGCTAACAAAGGCTATGGAAGATATTACACGTAACATAGAAACACAAAATTACACCCTCTCCACTACTAAATGCAACGGTCTCCTTCTACAAGTATTGGAAGATCTTAAATGTTATTGTAAGAATTTTCTAGCATCAGACGCATCTGCAATCGATATGTTACGTCATTTAAAAGATGAATACCTACGTAAATATGACGAAGTTGCAATAGGACCAGCAAAAGCAAAAGAAAGAAACATATTAGAAAAAGAAATCGTTGAAGGGATTGATAAAACGTTTGTATTGTTTGCAAGAGCCAAGTACCGAGAAATACTCAATAGAAATATTGAACAGTTTCAGTTTAAAGATCTCTGGAATAATCCGGAACCAGGGAACATAAATGAATTGACCGAAGTCTTAAAAACTAAAGTTCAAGATATTCTAAAAACATACCCCGAGTTGGGAAGGACAACTAAAAATGATCTTACTAAAGTACTAGAAGAAGATATCAATGCCAGGTTGTTGAGCGCACTAATAACTACTTATCAAGAAAAAATGTCTCAATTGAGACTCCGTGGTATCATTGAGGAAGTTGATCTTAGAAATAAACTAGACACAGCCAAAAAAGGACTTTTCCAAATTCCAATACTTTTAGAAAATGGTGAATTACCCGAAGAAGTGCGAAAACTCATCGAAAACTTAGAAAAAGGTTTCAAGCAAGAAAACCTCGAACGCTCACATATAAACTGCCAGCAAACCCTTGATTTGCTTTTCCAGTATAATTGGAATTATCTCACGAAAGAGCTCTTTAAAAAAAGGTATGATGAGAAATGTAAAGGACCTGCAAGGCAAACGGTTTGGAATGAGAATGAAGAAAGAATTCAACAATACTTCTATTCGAATATTGCCTTCTGGAGAAAGGTGTCACCTGTGAAATACCTTTTCTTTACTGAAAAGTAAAATGAGGATGTATACCCAGAGATTTGCTAAAAGTAATATAAGAGAAAACCTATGCATAAACAGTTGTTGGTTCTGTCAGTGCATCTTTATTCGAATTGTTTACTAATCATTCGGCCGGTAGATATATTTAGTAAACTTACCATTAAATATTATATTATGTGAATCACGTTCAATTTTTTTTCTTCTCAGCCCCGAAACCTTACGCTTTAAATGTATGTATGCTGTAACGTCTATGTTATCGAATAATCATTGATAACTTGAGATACAGTTCGTACATGGCAGTTAGATTATGATGGCTTATATTAAATGAGGTATTGGTTTTTAGTGGATCATGCACATGACACTGTAAATCTCTTAACATTGTATAATTTTCTACCTTTCTCAATAACATTGGTGTCATATTGCAATACAAGAAGGGGAAAAAAGATATATAGCAGCGTCGTTAAAGTTCACCTTCCTTTCTGTAATATAACACTACGTAAAATGACCTTAAAGCCCTAAATTATCATAGATTTAACTGGTTTGCACTAGGATATGAGTGCAGTTTTGATTTCATATATTTGCTTTTTAGTTGTTTGGTTCTCGTGCCCATGCTCTATCTTGTGTGTCTTTCCTTCCAATGTTTTACATGTCATGATCATGTGGTTACACTATCGATTTGAAGGGATTAGGGTTGATATTGAATCAGGTTGTGTGGGTTTTTGTATCCAGGCTCTATCTTTGGTGGGTTTTTTTCAATGTACAAGTTAACTCGGCCTTTGGGTAAGATTATGTTTAAAACCGATCTGTTTCCAAGGGACTCGTGGTACACACTTTAAGTAACATCGTCATGAGCCCACGGTGACAATCTCGATTGAAAAGGACTGGGGTTAAGACAGGAGTTAAGACTCGTTTGGTGTTGTTGCCCAGGATCTATATCGGGTGATATTTTTTGTACTTAAAACTTGAAAGGATATAAATGATGCCCTTTATTGGTTCTCTGTGGATAACACGCACCCTATAAATTAGTAATATACCAATATTAATAAAAAAAATGTCACAAAAAATCGATCATTCTATGAAATTTCTCACGAAACTCTAACTTAATATTTTGTGTGCATTTATCCAGACCGACAAATAGGTTATACGTATGTTTGAAGGACGCAAGCTAATTATCATATATACATATTATTCTTTTCAGTTCGACAGTTGTTATCAGTATTGACACCAGTGGTGATAAGTAGTTTATTTACAACTGATATAATATTATGATTACAATCTTAAGACGCTTGTTTTTCTGTTCTATTGCAAACCAGAGAACACTTTAACCTAGACTAGCTCACGTTTCAATAGCAGAAAATGGAAATCGATGTATAGCTTTGTTATTTTATTTAACGGTATAGACTTGCTCCTAGTCATAGCAACTGTTTTGTGTAACTATGTTGTAATACGACAAAAATCTTTGCTCAAGTACTGTGATAGAATTATTGTAAGGGGTAAGTGTGGTTGTCAAAGGCAGCCGGTAACTTTGAATGTATAACTTCTTTATATCATTCCAACATTATATCTCAGTATATTGACAAACAAAGAACGATAAATAATTGTAGAATGTAATCTTTAATTATATGTACAGTTATTAATAAAATAATTATTCTAATAATTATTGAAAGTTGACGTAATCGGTGTCTCTTACTAAAATCACCGTATTTTCCCCAAGATATATACAGAAGTTTTTGAAATCATGGTTCTACAGAACTCAATGGTCTAGTTTGTTGCACAAATTTGCACTGTGTTGGAATGTGAACTGCATGGCTGCTACCTCTCATGTATAAGAGAACTATGAAGAGAATTGTGGAAAGTTTATGCACAATCTTGTCAGCGTCAACGAAACTGGTGGGGTGATATCCTATAGCTGCAAAGTTCGAGAAATAATTTAAAGTGAAACTAATTATCATAGGTCGGTTCATTGGTCACCTCAATACGTCTGACAAGATGAATGCATAATTGTGCATTCCCAAAGTCTAGTATTTTAGTATATGTCAGCGGTACAAACCAAAAAACGTTTTCATTCTATACGACAGGGCACTATACTTACAAAAGGCGAACTTCATAAACAACAAAACGCCTCTAACAAAATTTGGAAATTTGGAATACTACTCATATATGTAAAGGGATGTATTTATAGCTGTTTTTACAAAATTGCGCTCCCTCTCCCCTTACCGTGGGGCAAGCTAAACTAGAGGAGCTGAAGGAATCTTTACACGGGAACCCGGGAGCTAGACAATTCTTTCGCAACTTCGTATGTTTTGACTATGTTTTGTATCAGTAATGAACTTTTCCGCTTATACCATATAAGTGTATTGTATGGCTTCCTGATACTGCGTTGCCCTTTTTTTCCAGCTAGTACATGTACTGAATAAATTCTGTTTAAAACTTTACAAAAAGTATCTGTCTTATTTTTTTCAACTAGAAGCGCATACATCAAAGTCCGCGCGTATATAAGTCTGCAATGACTATAACGCGGACTATAACTATAAGTCCGTAATTACGATTACGGTTAGATTGGTCCAACACCGCAACAAACAGAAACGATGTATGTATTTTGAAATTAGTTCTCGTTTGACTACTCAAAAATATATATTACATGCCAACATTACGCATTACGCGAAGAACCCTGTGACAAATCTCACGCGGTGCAGGTAGGACCTTACAATGTCATCTGCGAATTAATCAGGTCACACATCCGGATTTTATGCATGCTAAGGTCTGTAATACCGCCTTTACAACTTTTCGTAGAAACATTTTATACTGTAGTTTTGATTAAACATTACAACATTGAGTACTTCTCGGATCCTAACCACTGTATAACCATTATGTGCGTATGTGTGGGCTGTGTACTGTGGGGTTATATTAAACACGATGCTTGTGTTTATTGTTCCATAGAAAATGTTTCTTCCTTTCGGGTGTACTTTCAGCGCGACTAGAGGAAACGATATGTTTAAAACTTAGAAATCGTTCAGAATGCACTGTAATATCATTTTTGTTAAATAAACACACACACAATAAACGGTGTTTGATCATTCTTACCACAAAGATGCAGGGGTGTTTGAAAACACCCCTGCTACAATTTACATTTCCCGTAGATATTTTTTTCTCGGATTTACTGAATCGCTGACTCAGACTTGATTTGTGGTGGCCTCAGTCTCGACTCTTATCCCAAGCACTCATCCTAAAGCCCTTGTGGACTGGCTTTCAACACTGGATAAGATATAAACTGTTATGAATAAATAATAAATAAAACAAAAAATGTTAGCAAACCGCCTATCCACTAAAGAGCCTGTGTGAGAGAATGTGTAAACGTAAGTGGGCCTGACGTTTCGATCCTAGCAGGATCTTCTTCAGAGGCTGAATGACAAGTAACAGAAAATATATTACCACAAACAAGATGAAGCGTATTATTTGTTACGAACTGAAACAAATTTGTATGTTTATCAGCAAATATAAAGCGAAACTTGACGAATCCATCAGTTCTTTGAAGGGTCTCAATGTTTATGTTTAGGGGCGGTGACGAAACTTCCAGGGAGCCCAAGAAAAATTCACAATGTATATATGTATGTATGTATTTTAGATCCTCCTGCAAGCAGGAACTCGCGAAGAATCCATCATTGGCTTATCAAAGCCGCAAGCTGACCGAAGTCAGTCTCTTAGATTCATATTTTAACGTCCATGATTATTAATTGTCAATTGTCAACAACTCTGTAACTGAACGACATACATTAATGTTGGAGTGTCTCGAACTCGGGACCTTATGATTGAAAGGCACCGGCGTTAACCACTAAGCTAACACTCCCAGATCAATCAGCCAATCAATCAATCAGTAATCAATCAGCCAAAAGGGTGGGAATCCACAGAAATGCGATTCTTTCGTTAAATTCTTGAATTCAAAACTGTGTCCCTTCATTTGAAATGATGGACTATTTCTGTTTGTCTTTTGCTTTACTGTCTTTAGTTTTCTTGATATATTTAAATCGAACCTGAAGACATGACACAGTAAGATTTTGGACACAATGGTATTGTGTGAAGAGTCAGGACAAATATCAGATTTGTAGCACATGACGATAGTGTAACATTTATCAAGTAAACGAGTATTGTGCAACATTAGTTTTGCTGAGCATGGACTCGATCAGTGCCATTGATGAAACTAGATATCTGCTGGTTCAGCGAATAACTTTGTATAAAA